>PVLD010016291.1:0-45466 GCA_004027595.1 Dinomys branickii | reverse complement strand
TAATGAAAGACCATCTTCAAATATGAAGGTAAATTCCTGACCCTACAAATCGGTGACAAGATCTACAAAAGAGCCCAGCTTGAGATACAGTGAGTCAAAAAAAAAAGGGGGGGCTGGGGATATAGCTCAGTGGAATAAGCACTTGCCTAGCAAGCACAGGGTCCTGAGTTCGATCCCCAGTACTGCAAAAAAATAAATAAATAAATAAAGAGATACAGTGAGAAATCCCGTTAAATTCAACTCAAATTCTCTGAAGTTGTGTGATATCAACAAATCACCCAAATACTCTCAGCCTCAAACCTCTCATCTATATAAAAAAAAGCATCTCAAACTTTCATGGACATGAAAATTACCTACAGTCCTACTATACATTAAAACACCTTCCTGTGTCCCACCGTTAATTGGAGATTCTAGTTTACTAGGGTTGGTGTAAATCCAAACAGTTTGGATTTCTCAGTTTCTAAGTGTTGAAGGCGACAGTATGAAGATCATACTCACCAACCACTTCGAACAGCATGAATGATACCGGTAATACCAATCTCACAATTTCTGTAAAGATTTGAAGAGATGTAATGATTCTTTGAAGAGCTGCTAACTCATAATTCTTCATTGTCAATCTAATAGAGGATCACTCAAAATCCAAAGAGTATTAGTAGGAATAAAACTTAGAGACTTTTAATCATTTCTAATATGCCAAGTATATGAATTAATCATATCTTATATTAGTATTTTAATTTATTCTATGTAGCAGCAAAATATAGGGTCCCAGTCTTACATTACACACTTAGCCAAAGGCCTCCTAGTTCTCTGTTTCTTTTATTGGAAAACACAATTTTTTATTTTAAAGAGAAAAAAATAAAAACAATGCAGAACTTACAAACAAGATGATAGGAAATTAACAATGGTTATTATATTGCATATTGTTGCTCAGATTACCAGATACAGGCATGCAAAACTGATCAAACAATGTAAGTACTAACTGCTCCTTTCAATTAACTAATAGAAATTAGTAGTAGGGGGAGAGGACCCCTTCTCCACTGTTGATAGGAGTATAGACTGGTACAACCACTGCAAATCAGTGTGGAGATTCCTCAGAAAACTAAGATTAGAGGTTCCATTCAACCCAGCTATTCCTCTTCTGTATATTTTCCCAGAAAAAAAGAAAACATCACACCACAGTGATAAATGTGCACCCATGTTTATAGCAGCATAATTTGTCATAGCTAAATCTTGGAAACAACCCAAATATCCATCAACCAAGGAATGAATGGAAAAGATGTGGTATTTTTATACAATGGAGTACTACTTGGCTATAAAGAAAGATGAACTTGAGGCTTTTATAGGTTGGGAATTAAATGGTTGCAACTAGAGACCATACTCACAAATGAAATAAATCAGACCTGCATGTGTAAACATCATATTGTCTCCCTAGTGTAAGAAACTGAAAGAGTAAATAAGATCCAAAAGGTACAACAGATACTGTGAAAGGGAAAGAAACTGCTCAAAAGGAAAGAACAACTGGGATGGGGGAAAAGAGAAAAGAAGGAAGAGAAAACACAATTTTGGCTCACAGAGACCACCGGTCCCTTTCAGACTCAGCCGTATCTCCATGACATCCAAGCCCCATGTAAGATCACCCCGACTGTTACTTTAACAATAAAGCACACATCTTCCCTTTTGAGCAGTACACAGAAAGTAGATGAAGTACTATTTCCTTCTGGAATCAGGAATCCCCACTTATACCAATTGTCAAGTCCATGATCAACATGAGTCCTTCAGCTTGTCCTTGTCTAACAGCTCAGTGATCAGGGAACGCGCCTCCCTCCTTCCCTTCCTCCCTTCCTCCCCGCCCTTCATTCCTGCTTTCTCTCTTAGCAACATTATTTAATCTCTCCGTTGAAGCTTCTTGAGATTAGCTACAGCACCTATTAATAGTTTTACTTCTGTTTACAGTTCCAAAGGGAGAGAAACAGCTCATTCCTTTTTGCCAATCTTGAAGATATGTCTTATTGCAGCAGGAGCAAGATGCACAAGCCCCGTGAATAACCTATTTCCACAAGCATTCCACTGTAAAGATGCTAATGTGCTTCTATGCCAAATGGATCCATTTAATAGGCAGAACAAGTTGGATACAAACTCTTTAATTGCTTTCAGCACACTGATTATCTTCCTGTGTCACCTATTGTATAATGCAGAAATGTTAACAAAAGCACTTACTGAAGACATTATTGGGAATTAAAAAACAAAGACCCATCAGTTGTCACTAAATATGCCTTTCATGTTCCCAAATGAAACGCATTTGTGCGCTCAAGGAAGGGGATAGAGATGCGCAGGCCTGCTATTGTCAGATGCAAACATCTTCATTAGATTTTGATCCAGCTGCTGCAAGATCTATAAAAAGAGCTATCAAAGCTGGCAACTCATTATTGGTTATTTCAGGAAAGCTTTAAGAAACCATCCCTAAACCCGCACTGATCTTTTCTGACAACTTCCCGAGCCAGCCAGTTAGGCCCAGAAATGGCACTGAAAAGCTCTGCGCCGCGGGCCTCTCAGAGCAGCACCTGGAAGGACATGAAGCTTGTCTGTGGCTTTCGAGAGAAGCCGCAATCGCCCAGCCAGTCTGCACTCCTGGACACTTTGAGATGTAAATCTTTGTCCGTCATCCCCCAAATCTATGTTCTGTCCTAACTGCTTTTCTTTAAAAGCATATAAATGAAAGTAGCCAAACCTGGGCCTTTATAGACCAAAACAGAAAGATTAACATGTGCAATGTTTCATAACATCCTTTCTCTGTTGCAATAAATCTTCTTATGCATATTGGCGGTCAGCTCATTTCTAGCATGTATTTTCTGCAGACACTGGCTGTTTGAAGAGAAAAGGGGAAAAGACTGGCCAAGGGGACAGGCCAGGAAGGGGAAGAAAGAAAATAAAGGGGGAGGGCAGTCAAAGAATTGGGGTTCTGAGAGCAGCGTGCAGAGGTTATAAAAAATCAGCTATTGCTGTCCAAACAATCTGCAATGCTCCTTTGAATTCTGGTGAAACAAGAAGTCCTCAAAGACTTGAGCAGCATTCATATTAATCGCAGTCTCTGGTATCTTGACTTGGGAACCTTTTGGGGCAGGTCTGGATATTCAGAGGCTTCTGCTGGACACAAGACAAATAGCTCAGAGCAAACAATTGTCAAATGTGTCACTGTCATTTATGAAGCACCCTTTCCCTTCTTGATAGATAGAGATATATATGGCAAACAGGAAAACAAACGATGCTCACTAGCATTTGGGTTCAGTAAGTAAGGAGTGATGGCGGACAGCTAACTAAATCTGTCTCAAAGATCTTTAGTTTGTCTTTAATTTCCCCACTATATTATCTATATTGTACCCAGAAGTAAATTGAAGTGTTCAAATATTGATGCAATATCATATCCATTATTTGAATTAGATACAAGAGCCCATGTGGGGATGTTATTGTACTTACATTGTTATTATGACTATTACTGGAATCTTAATGTTGCTGAGAGTCTCAATATATTTTTCTTATATATTCAGTCTTCTTGCCACTGCTCAATGAAGGCAGATGACTAAGAACGGAAATTGAAGTTCACACTCACTTAAAACAAGGTAGAATTCTGAGCTAAAAATCAGAGCCAGAGTGATCTTTCTAAAATATAAACCTCAGCAGAAGGCCACTTTGGGTAACACCATTCCGTGGCCTCCAATTGCCCTTCAGGCAAAAACTACCTTCCTGCTGTGTGGGTACAGGCAACTTAGTAAACTTCTCAGTTTCCTCATCTATGAAATGGTGGTAATAATTATGAAGAAAATGTGTGTTCAAAAAAAACAGCACAAAGCTAAGAATGTGATTTTATTATTGACATTATCTCACTGTAATGGCTGATGTGTCAACTTGAGAAGTTTAGAAGTTTAACTAAGTGACTCAGCAGGGGGTGGGGCCTCACTCTGTAGACACCCTCATGCTGTGCAGGAAGAGGGCTCAGAGGTGGTGTGAGTGCTGCACCCACCTGAGGGCGGGCAGCCTGTGCATAACATAAGGGAGGACAAGAGCCTTGCGTTCCCCTGCTGCTCTTGCTTTTGCTGTCTTCTGCCACCTTGAACTATTGCCCTCTGCCCTGCCACCCTGCCTTGGAGCCAGCTGACTATGGACTGAAGCCTCCCCAAACCATGAGCTAAGTAAACCTTTTCTTCCTTACATTGGGTGCCAGGTATTTTGTCTCAGCAACAAGAGAAAAATAACTTACTCACCAGCCATGTTTCTTTTTAGTTCCTCCTCTACTCTCCCACAAGTTGAAACCTTGCAAAGATTTCTCTGTTACTCACAAATACTTGGCTTTTGGCCAAGTCTGACTTTTACAATCTCTTTCTTATCACAGACCCCTAATTCTGCCGTAGACATCTGATATATATATATATATATATATATATATATATATATACTAACAGTTTACAAATCATAGAAGTTTACCACTTTTGAGTAAAGAACAATTAGGTTCAACAACAGCAACAATGAAAACAAAAGTGTGAGTTGATTGTCACCATGTGGCGTGAATACAGGCCAGGGTGAGCACATCCAGTATCATGAAACATCTGCTAACAAGAGGAACTTCAAAATCAGTTCCGCTGGCCTCTTAGACAAGGTCCAGAAGAGCTGAATGGTTTTCCCAGTCCAGACAGCAGAGAAGGGCTGCAATATGGGCACCCATTTTGAACTGAGTATCCCTTCAGTTACCACATATTGCCTTCTTGTGAGGAGCGTTCCCAGACCTGAGTGATTGGAAAAGACCACCTTGCAGCAGACGAAGGGGCCAAGGCTTGGGGTGACAAAGTGATTTTCTCAAAGCTAACTACATTCTTAGTTATGTGTGTGCTGATTGAACACATCCCTATGGAAGACTAAGTTGTTTCAGCATGTAGCATGGGACCGTCTCTTGAAGGTGGACTCATAAATGTATTTGTTGGATTGAATTCAACTGAATTAAACTAAAATGACATAAAATGTATTGATTTATTTTTCCCTCTCCATATACCTTATTTCCATTTCACTTGGAGTTTTAGACTTTCCAAACAAACAAGTAACACACTAGTAACAATGAATTTACTACTTCTCTGCTCTGATGTCTTTATTTGTTATTTCTTTCATATTTATTGCTGTTTCCATCCTTCGAGCAGAAATAAATCGATATCTAGAAATCTTGTCATCTCATGAGATGTTCAGAACAAGCCAAATCTAGAGCAAAATCACCAGTGATCCACACTCCCAAAGCATTGCTAGACACAACTTCATTCCATCTGAACGAAGCAGGTCAGCTGGCAAGAAACATAGCCCAGATGTTCCTAAGCCACAGCAACAAAGGCCATTAGGTTTCTGTCTCCTGACAACAAAGTTATATGTAGAAGGGAAAATAATTACATTTGGAGACAGAATACAGATTCTGGCTGGGCTCCAGAGCTGAAGGGTATTAAATAAGAAAGAAACAACAGCTCTGTCAAGGCTCATTCTTTAGAATATAAACCTTTTCCATGCACGCCAAGATGGGTAGAGTCACACAGTGCTCGGACAAGCCATGAATCTACATGAACAAAGAACAGCCCACACTATTTGACTGGAAAACCTTTTCCACAGGGAACCTGACTTTTTCCTTCTTCCCATGCTCTACTCGGGTACTTAAGCATCTGGAAATAGCTATTAGAAAATCATATTAGAAGCCCCTTTACTGTATTATGGGATTCACTATATTACGAAAAAAGCCTTAGCTTTGTGTTCAGACAGAATTAGGTTGCACCCTAACTATACCCCTCTTTGCTGTTTGATGTAAGCCTCAATTTCCCCACCTATGGAAAGCAGTTGTACTGTTATGGCACAGGGGCGGGCTGAAGAGTAGTGAGACAATGTCTTCAAGGTGCCCGGCAGTCGTATTTGTCACTGTGTGTATCTTTTCCCCTCCAAATACAAGGAAACGCAGCCATCCACATGGCAGCTCCACAAAAATACAGAACAAAGTGGAAGAAATTTTTCATACACTGTCAATAAACACCAGCATTTGTACCTTCAATTAATTAGTACAGGTTTGCTGAGCACCACTTACAATGAAATTGGGGGAAGGGACTGGAAAAGATAGAAAATCTTTCCCAAATTCTATGAAATAAGGTCTGATAATAAATAAGCAAGATCATTCACATTTTAAGTGTTTGTTTTCTTTGTGGGATTCATGTGTTTGTTATGGAAAAATAAAACAAACCACTGAAACTCAAGATCAAGCTGAAATTATCTGGCTTTGCTGCAGAATAGAGTGATTGGAGATCATTTGTTTCCCATAACTTTGTCTTTACAAGTACACATCTCTATTTATCTATGCTTTTATCTCCACATATGCAGTACACCTTGTGTTATAGCCAAAAGGGCACTGTAGTAGTTGCCAATGCTGTACCTTGCTGCATTCGAACAAAAATTAGAATGGCCACATGTTCTTCCCCAGAATTGCAATTTCCTCATTGTGAGAGGGATCTGCATAGGATCACTAAAGCCACTGCCACCTGTTTAAGTTAAAATGTGACTGTGACTCTCTACTAATGTGTGGCTCTATATGTGCATTTTTGAAGAATGTAGTCATTTCCCAGACAAGCCTATAGCAACTCCCTACAGATGGACAACACTGCAAGAGGGCAGTTTCACATTTATATACCAAAGTGTCATGAATGAAATGTTCTCAGATGTCTTTAAAGCCGGTGTTTTCTTCAGTATCTCCTGGCACAGTCCAGAGGGGACTGTAGAGCAATCTCAGTGATGTCCTTTAGCTGTGGCCCCTCATGGAGTCTCCTTAGTGTGGGGATGAGCATGGGCTGGCCAGATGGACGTCACCCAGTGGCTTGAATGACTTCCTGATCCATTACCTCTGATCTTAATTAAGACCACACAGTCTCCTGTCGAGAATATTGGGAATGAAAAAAAGGGCAAGATTTTAAGAGACGCTGCTCAATATTACAATATCTTTATCAGCTGCCAATTCTTCCCCTCTTGGCTGGAATATACCTCAGCGGCACAAGCACCTGCCTGGCAAGTGCAAGTTCTTGAGTTTGATTCCTGGAACGAAAATAAAAAATAAAAAAAGAAGAAGAAAAAGAAGTACAATTCTTTCATTCTGCACCATCACTAAAATAATCTAAAGGTTACTAACACTGAAACTAGGTTTGTGAAGGTTACTTTGTCAGAGGTTGGGGTTTTTTTAAACTTTCTATCATTAAATATACCCCAACAAATCTCACATTTGTTACCATTCCAAATTCTCTGAGTGCCAGAGTATTTTAATTTGTTATACATTATTTATTAGAACCATGACCTATATATCAAAAATCTTTTACATAATTTTACTACAAAAATGAAAAACATATCTTCTTTTTCTGTTCCTTTGCAGTCTAAAGCAGAATTTTCCTTGAAAGAAGGAAAAATACAGAATAAGGGGCAAGGTGTTTTTCCATCATAAGAATTCTCACTTGGAAAAGAAAAGGGACAATTATGAGCCAATTCAGCTGATGGGGTGCATATCTCACAAAGGTTCCCAGGTAAAACACAGATGAAAAGGGAAAGGAAACAGGTAAAAATAATTCTGTATAATCTGTTCCAAGTCCATATGAATATCAAGCCACAATATGATTCAGTTCTTATATTAACATCCACTGGCCTCTTTAATGAGCAGACCACCCAACACTACTGACTCAGAGTCTCTGAAAATAAATTTTAATGTTTATATAAATAAATAAAATTCATTTTTAATTTTTGGTGCAGAATCTTGTTTTCAAAACAATGAATATATCAGTGGTATACGTAGTTCTCCCAAGTAAAGTACATTACCTGGTACTACAATTTTTACATTAAACTGGATCATAATTTTTCAACTTTGTTAGCAAATTAGCCCCACACCATCTCTAAGTAAAGCAGAGCTGCTATGCTGAGCGCCAGAGTGGCTTTCCTGAAGTCACATGAATCCGCCAGGAACCTGGCTGAGCATATGTGAAGTACCGGGGCCCAAAGAAGGGTAATTATTCTTTAAACAGAGATCTATGAAAGAAGGATCCTTTTAACCTGCTGGCTTTTCTGAGGATTAAACCATTCGAAATGGTTCTGAGCTCAGCAGTTCAAACTCCAAGATTACACCATTTGTGCAAAACTTTTAGGAATAATACTAAAGACTTGCTTTGTGCCAGGTAACTCTCTAAATATTTTCACATGCATTATCACATTTTATCCTTTAAAAAATCTTATCATGTAAAGATAATTATTATTTCAAAGAGATTATAAAGCAGAGGTTCAAAACATTAAACAGCTCGACCAAGACCCCATGACTAGGAACAGGCCTAAGTAGGGTGTCAAGCTTCTGGCACCAACTCCCCGTGTCCTTGTGCTTCACCACAGTGCCAAGCTCCTCTGGTGGCAGTAACAACCCACACTGGTGCAGGGACAGCTCTCTTAGGCTAACACGACTGTACCTTCCCAGATGACGAGCCTTCTGTCTCTCCTTCCTCTTGGAGTACAATGCAATGTCTCATAGTTTTCTCTGAAATTCTAACTTCGGAGTCACTGGATAACTGTCCAAACAACCTCACTCATTTAACTTTACCTTACCTTTAAGATAATACTGCCCTAGGATTTCAGCTTATCTCTTTCATATACTGGCACTAATTCCTCTAGACATATATCTAGTAATAAAATTGCTGGACTAAATGACAATTATATTTCTTGAAGATTTTTTAGGAACCACCACACTTTTCCATAATACCTCTACTCTCGTATAGCCGACCGAAAGCGTATAACAATTTCTCTTTCTCTGTCTTCTCACCAGCATTTTTACTTTTTATACTTTTGAGAATAGCTATTCTAAATGGGGTGAGACGGAGTTTACTTCTCTCATGTTTAGTGATGTTGCTGGCTAGACTTTTTAAAAACAAAGTATTAAGTTTATAGAAAAGATAGTACAGAATAGAATGTTCCTCTGTGTAGCAACCTAATTATTCTACTACTAACATCTTATAGTAGCATGATATATGTGTACAAATTAATGAACTGCTATTAATACATTATTACCTACTGTAGTAGGATTTGCTTAACTTTTACCTAATTTGCTTTTACCTAACTCCCTTTTTCTGTTCCAAGATTGACCTAGACATTCCATTTGGTGGTCGTGTCTTCTTAGGCTTCTCTTGGTTGTGACAGTTTCTGAAACCTTCCTTGTTTTTGATGACCTTGACACTTTGAGGAGGGATTTTATAGACTGTCCTCTAATTAGCACTCTTTAATTTTTTTCATTGTTACACTGGACTTCATGGTTTGAGAAAAGAACACTGCTATTAAATTAAATAAAAATTAAATTATATATTAAATTAAAATGTAATTTTTATCCTATCATATAAAGCAGACATAAACTACCAACATGACATTATATTGTGATGTTGATCTCCTTCAGCTGGCTGAGAATGCTCATCAGGTTTCTCCACTGTTAAAGTTTCCTCCCCTCCCCCTTTTCTGTGCAAGGAAGTCATCACTGTGTGCAGGTCATGTCTAAGGAGTAGGAGTTATGTTTCAGCTCTTGCGGGTAGAGTATCTATAAATTATTAGAAGTAATTCTGCATGGAAGATTCTTCTATCTTCCCTATGTTCTATTGATTCAATCATTTTATATAAATATGGGCTCATAAATAGGTATTACATGGTTTGCATTATAATCCAATACCATTTTATATTGCTGCTTAAATGTTTGCAGGTTTGGCCATTGGGAACTTCTTTAGTTGGTTCTGTATCACTCCAATACATACTTGTATGTGTGGTTTTTTAAATACTTACTTAATTTCTGGCATCAGACACATTTTTTTTCCTATCCCCATCCTTGGAGGAGACATTTATCTAAAGCTCTCTACTTTCTTGTAGTGGAAAACAGTGTTAAAAAATGAGATTTGGGCTTTTGGTGTGTTCATGGCTACCAGGATGTTACTGCTTATGGGCCCAATTGACAGACTGTCTTTGTCTTCTCAGGCTGCTATAACACAGTAGCATACATTGGGTGGTTTATACAATAATTATTCCCATAATTGTAGTGGCTAGAAATAAGAATGCCAGTATGGCATTCTTCCTGGCAGGTAGACAGCTTTCTTTTTATACACTCACCTGGCAGGGAGAGAAAGAGGAAGCAAGATCTCTCATGCCCCATTATAAAGACTCAACTATCATGACCAAAATGCCTCCCAAATACTATCACATCAGAAATTAGAGTTTAAACATGTGAGATTGATGGAAGGGAGCTCATGCCACAGAGCAAGGGCATGTGTATATGTGCATACTAATTCATAGATATATACATACTAGATATTTCTAAGCTATACTAAAATAAGCCAGACCCACGCTGAGGGTTATCACTCTAGTCCATCACCACATAGACCGCTCAAGCTTCCTACTTTGTTTATCTGCTGCCTCCTACTTCAAAAATAAGAACCTTGGCTCCCACCATTTGCCAATCATTTACTCAATCACTCAATTTCACTATTTACATAGTGTGGTTTTAGAAACTATTACTGTGCCTTTGTGGGAAATAACTGTAATCATTTAGAGTGCAGTACTTATGCACATATGTTTGCTTTCATTTCTACAGGTTCCAATCATTTCCAAAGTTGCTTGGGTCAGCATATGCTTCTCCCTCTTAGATATTGTTTCATATACTGCAGTGCAGTTGGATTCTTTTATGATACTCTTCATTCCATCTTGAGATCTTCTAATCTTCTAAGTGATTTTTTTAAAACTTTGTGTACAGTGAGACTCATTCTTTAAGCTATAAAGTTCTGTGCATCTTTCACAAATGCATAGTGTCATGTAGCCATCATTAGAGTGTCATACAAAGTGGTCCCAGCTACACACAGTTTTATGTTCCTGCCTCATGTAATTGATTTAGTGAATGCAACGTCCTCGTGATGACTTCTTTGTTCAATCTAATTATCATTAAACCATCAAGAAATAGAGAAGTAACAAACATTAACTTTGAAATAAGAGCTCTAACCAAACGTGTGCATGTGTTTCTGTAGGTGTATAATACTCCAATATATCCTTTAGCATTGCTGCCTTCCAAGCTTGCAACTAAAAGAAAAACTGAAACCCACTTCACATTTATGGTATCTAATAACAGGTAAAAAACACCACTGTTAAAAGACAACATCTTCACTTGAAAGGTATTTATTTCCCCTTCACTTGAAGTGTATTTCTGTTCTGTGGTTGCTTATTGATGAGAAAATTTATAGATAAAAGATTCTAAAATATCTTCAAGACAAATTCAAATTCATATACTTTTACCTATTACACTGGTTTTGATTATAAAAATTATTGTCATCTCCGTAGGTACGCTTTACCCAAACGAAAACTATTAATGGTAAGCAATTTGTCCCTAGGGTTGGAGTTTTGAGACTCATTATACAGACAACATTAGAGAGAAGATTATAGCAGTTACTGGATAGGGAATCTCACATTTTCTTGCAAATACAGATATTTTTTAAAAAGTAATTGAAGAGGAAATAGCCTTGAACTTGGGAGAGAGAATAAGCAGAAATCAATAGTGAGTACTTCAGGGTAAAAATACTTGGGATAAAGACAGTCATAGTAAAGTCCTGAATCCAAACAGAAAAGAATATAAATCTCTGACAAAAGTGTTTTTCATCCGTCATTCACTCAAGAATCACTGGTATACAAGGTTTTTGATGTTGAGTTTCTTTTCTTAGAATCAGGGAAGTACTCATTTTGGTAAACTGTGCAGTCCTAGAGGCGCATCTTTCTAGATCTCATTTTCCTTCAGCCTTGAACCTTGCAGACCTAAGCCCAGGTCCACATGCTCTTTGAAGAGAAGATAAAGGCCTTGAAATATCAAGAGGAGTTGTTCTACTGATAAGGGAAAATCAGTAAATCTTTCTAATATGAATTTTGCTTTGACAAATGCTTGGAAGAGCCATTTGTATCCTTTCATTTAGACTCTCCACCAGCAATGGAAAATGGGAAAATAATGTACGCACTTCCTGCCTGTACTGCTGTGTAGCCTCCAAAAAGCCAGAAAAGAACTGTGGGCCTTTCTAATGATTTGCCTATAATAACAGAACATCATGGGTTGAAAGAAAACAGAGTGTTGATCTCCAAGGCTTGTTTAGCTTTGCTTTTTAAACTGTCAAATGCTAGCCTGGAAATTGTTCTTAAAATTGTAATAAGCTGTATGTATACCACACCTTTCATCCAGGAAGCACACATTGCCCTCGGTTCTGAGTACAGTCCTCCTGGACCTGAAAGGCAGTAAATGTTTTAATGTTTTATATAAGCTGGAAGAAATTGCTCGAAGGAGAACCAGACTATTGCAGTAACAAAGATTGTGCATGGCAGCTTTTGAAAGTATCCAGATAGAGACTGTTCTGCGCCTTTCTTTACATGTGCATAGAATACTTACATATCCCTTTGGAATTTCAAGATTCCTAAGAGGGCCATTTTAGTGCTCCTGTTTGGGCCCAACAAAAACTATAAAAAAAATCATGGAGGAATGAATTGATATTAAATCATTTTTAGGAAAATCCTCTGGTGTCTAAAATGCAGGACAAGAAAAATGAAAGAAAGAATTCTGTCATCACTTACATTTTGCAGACAACATTATACCCCTCCTAAAAAAAATGTCTGTCTCTGAAAAGAGATTGTGGGGAAAGAAGATGACGGTGTCCCACCCAGGAACTCCTAAGCACGTATCTGAAGGCTGTCTCTGCTGGCTAGAGTTAGAGAGGAGAGTGAGTGAGAGAGAGAGAGAGAGAGAGAGAGAGAGAGAAAGGAAGGAAGGAAGGAAGGAAGGAAGGAAGGAAGGAAGGAAGGAAGGGAAAAAGAAAGAGAAAGAGAAAGAGAAAGAGAGAAAGGAAGGAAGGAAGGAAGATAGAAAGAAAGAAAAAGAAAAAAGAAAGTCACTGGAATAGAAATTTATCAGGTCAGAAACACAGCCTCAAGGATTGCTGTGGCCTCGGTACCCGTACAACATTTGATGGTGATAGAACCTCAAAAGAAGTGTGTTAAATAAATAAAATATTGATCCTCTCCTCCTGAAAATAATGAAGCTGGAAGCACGCAAATGTTCGGCCAGTGCTCGAGCAGTGATCAGGCTGGGTTTCATTTAAACAGCAAGAGACAAACAACGAGAGCAACAAAAGAGCATGAGGGTAACAGGAGAAACTGTGGGGAGGAAGTGTCTATACACGCGCTGACTCCCAGACCTCTCCCGGGGTATCTCTGCCCCGATCGGGTTTCATTATGATGCCCGCACAGAACTAACAGCTGACTCATCAGTCATTTATAGCTGCACCTAAAGTAAAGTCATCATGCCTGAGAACAAGTTGTGAAATAGGAACAGGAAAAGGAAACTATGTCACCAAATAATATCCAGTAAAAGGGATCCAGCTGGTTCCAAGCCACACCAACATTTACTTGATTGTGAGACTTCTAAGTCCCTCAATCTTTCTAGGATTTGGCTTCCTTGTGTAGTAAGTGAGAACCATGAATTCAAATCTAAACTAGGTGATCTCTAGACGAGCCCTAAATCATTCATCTTGCATCCTATGGATCTAGAATCTACAACTGGCATCTAGATGAAGCCCAGCTACTTCTTTGTTTTGCTGAAATAACCACATCACACAGGCACTCGTGACTCACTAATGACTGTCTATCTACCCTCTCGCAGAGCGCTGGTCTAGGAGGATGATGAGGCTAGACTAAAAGTCCTAAAGCAGAGACAGCATTTGGAGCTATTTTGTTTTATACTTGTGGCAACACAGTCCCAAACAGCTTCGCTGACTGTCAGTAAGATGTCCAGCCAGCAAGAGAAAAATGAAAGAGACTAGCACAAACTCAGGCCCCAGAAAGCCTAGTTAAGTTTTCCTACATCACTTCTTCCTACACCTTTACAAATGGGTAAGTTTTAAAGCCATCTATGGGGCTGATGAAAGTCTTTTTTTCTTTAAGTAAAATTTCCCAATTTCGGTTGGAACACTACAAATACTGTAGGAGAGACATTTTCTGATTTTAATGAGCACAAAAGTCCCTTCTGAAGCTCATTGAACTTGACTATACTACCCTCACCAGAATCATTATTTATGTAAGACATTCAGAGTCTGCAATTGTAGTGTTAGCTCATAAAACACATAATTTAAGCCAATCCTGACAAATACAGGTATCACTTTATTCAAGCACAGATTTTCACTTTGAGAGAGTTAATAAATTGGATTCTAACAGTCTGCAGAGTACATACAGTAAGATAAAAACATCTTCCAAAAATTTACAGTATATTTTAGGATGAGTTGAAACATACCAGCAACTATTGCAGATGCATTTACAGGATTTTTAGAGTAGCACATTTCATTATAAATAGCTCTGTGATTCAGTATGACATCAATAATGGAAAGAACAACCTTTAAAATAAACGCATTTGGAGCAGTTACTCAGGTGATATCTGTCTCAAAAAAAAAAAAAACTCAGTTAATGCCTTCTAGGTTGATATGATATATGCCTTAGCCACGCTGTCAGGAAAGATTTATCTTTTGCATTAAATTTCAGGTAGAAAAATTAAAATAAAAATTTGATATCTTCGTGGTAAACTGCCTTCCTCCACTTCCTTTATCTTTTAATCCCTATTATTACCAACTTCAGAACTGTCTCTTTGACCTTACACAATGTTTCAAAAGGTGGCTGAGACGTCAGATGACTGGCAAAACAGAGTTCTAAATAAAATACGCCTATGTGTGTATCACATACGTCTCAAGATATTAATCAGAAAAGACGTAAGTCATGGATATGCTTTACCGTCACACAAATGAAAGTCACAACTACGTGTCCAATGTATTTTAGCCTCATTCGTTTTCTTTACAGCTGCTGTCTAAAACTGTTTCAAAGGCCATGAGTTAGCTTGAATTTCCTTGCTCAGCGACCAGTAAGACAACTTTCATTTCTATACTCTCAAAGCACTGCTTTATGAATATGTCCATTCAAATGAATTGTGGCAAGATGGAGAGAAAAATCTTTGCTCAGTTTTCCTTTTCTCTCATTCCTAAATTTCCTACTCCTCCCCTTCCTCCCTCTTCTCTCTCCCATCTCCGCTCGCCCATTGCCTCTGTCCTGTCTTCTTTATCTCTAATCTTCTGCCCTCTCTCCCTGAAAATATTGCTTCTGTCTTCCCTAAGTGCCAGAGTAAGCAGCCCGTGAGAGATGAAAGGAAAACAGGTGTGGAACATTTTCGGCCCTCTAATCTGAAAGGAAAAGAACTCACAGTGATACTAACAGAACTCCCAGAAGGAAAAAAATTATTTTCTTTCATTAATATAGTTACCAACAAATACACTGAGTATTTCAAGGTAAACCCCACACTGGCCAAGAAAAACGATGCACGAAACATTACTGAATAACCTTGACCCTGCTCGCTTCCTAAACTCTGCTCATTAGCAAGGAAAGGCAAAAAATACAAGGACCCTCTGGGCACTGCTCTAAGGTGATTTTATAAATGCCACAGTCGTGTTTTAACACAATACCAAGATCAGGCACTTGCAAAGCAACATTTCCCAGATCTCATCAGAATGAAGACAGAGTGCTTAAAATGCTAGAAGATTACTAAAAAGGCATTCGATATCACACAATATTTTTTAAATGCATTCCTCTAAAGGTTAATACAGAAAATGAAAAAAATATTGATGAATGAATAAAAATATATCCCATTTCCCTCCTACCACTCAGAATTAACATTCCAAGTCTGAAACTAAAGCCTGCACTTTTGACCCTGTCCTTTTCCATACGGCAGGTTACGTGCCTCACTCCTCTGGCAGCTAGATATGGAAAGCAGTGCCTAACAGCCCCTCCAGGTCAGCTAAGCATCTAAGAACTGAACACACCAGAACTGTCAAATCCACATGGTTTTGTTTTTCCCAAGTCATGCTGCACTTTTAACCAGGGAAAAATGAAACTTTCCACGAGATCATCTCTTATAAATTGGACCTTTAAAAAAGTCCGCAGCAGGTTGAGTAAAGCAATGTTCTCGTAGCCCCTTGTAGTAACATGGTAAAGAAAAGATCCAATTGTCTTTCTTCCCCTCAAGCCACTGCATTTAAACAAGAGGTTTCAATCTCATGATATAAAAATCTCCTAAACATCCTCAGCAACAAATATTTATGGAGCTTATAAATCCCCAAATCCAAGTCTGAGTTCCAACTGTAGCACACCAGGCACCTTATGACGTTGCCTTGTCTGCCTCAGCCACACGGCCACCACTAGCAGCTTCCCGAACAGGGCTGCCACGGTGAACGTACACACAGCGCCCTCCGCCCACAGCTCCACTTGACTAGGCCCTTCTCACCCCTTACATTCAGACCAAACTCTGTTTTACAGAGGAACTCTCCCTGATCATAACTGAAGTTATTATCACTGTTCTGGATAGCAAGGTCACACTGCCCTTAACCACAACTTACTACCTTTTCTAGCAGAAATGAAAATGGTAGACGTCACAAGGTTCTCCCTCAAAGACCTCTTATCATCACATTGGGACTATTAAACCCCCCTTTGGACACCACAGAGGTCTGCTTTCCCCGAAGCAATGCAGAGTGTAAGAAGAGTCTACAGAGAGACGCAACAGAGAAAGCTTTGGAGCCTCAAGTGAGAAGCAAGCTCACCGTGAGAAACTGATGGAATAATTCAAAGTTGTCTACCAAGTATCATCCGGAAAGTCACTCTCTGAGGGACACGTAGGTGTGCAAGCCCTTTCTGTAGAACCATGCACTCTTCTAGAGAAGAGCAACTGAAACATCCAAGTAAACCCAAGCCTCTGGCCAGGCGTGGTGGCGCACATCTCTAACCCGTGCACTCAGGAAACGGAGGCAGGAGGATCATGAGTTTGAGGTGAGCCTGGGTTACACAGGGAGTTCAAGGCTGGCCTAGACTACATAATGCGACCCTGTTTTAAGAAGAAATAATAGCCAAGCACGTTGGCATAAGTGTGTTCAGGACCCTGAAGCAGGAAGAGAATGGCAAGTTCAAGGCTGATCTAGGCAACTCAATGAGACCCTGCCTCAAAATTTAAAAAATATAAAAGGCTGGAGATGTAGCTAAATATTCCCTGTATTCAACCCCCAGTACCACCAAAATCATAAACAAAAATCTTTTATTAGTTTATACCTACATGTAATATCTTCAGGGAAAATATTAAATTCATTTGTGGAAAACATTTAGGATAACAAACAGCCTTACTGTGCAGTTTACTGTTAAATGTGTTTCTAAAGCTAACAGAACTCACTACAGAGTTAGATAATACCACAATGCTTTGGCAATCAATTAATTAGCTCTCAGTATCTCATCAATCCTAGTTATTCAAGACTTAACCAGGAGTAATGGGAATACATTAGGAAGGAAACTTTAGGCTGAATATCAAGAACAGTTTCTTAATCATTAAATCAATTAGACAATAGAATTTAAAATCAGATATTTAATGTGAAAGATGGAACCACAAAATAGAAAGTACGATATCATGAATAGACAAGAAATCTCTAAGTTTAAAAGATTCTCTGTCCTCATTAGCCATCCTTCCATGTTTGGAAAGAATGATAATTCAGATTCCTATTCAGGTCATTGTCTTGTCTAAAATTTTAAGAACTTTATACTATACACTTAAAAATAGGGGGGTTGAATGTCTCCAAGGCCAGCAAATTCTGCTACAGAAATCTCATTGTCACCCTGCCCCACCCCCACGCTGGTTGTCCTTTTTTCATATCTATTGAAAAAATCAGAAAGCAAAAAGATGTTGTTTGCATAATGTTCTGGAACATGATCTCCCCGAAAGAGTCAAAGGACAACATGCAGGCTTGTCACTACATTCCAGTTCTGGGATATCTGTATATTAATACAGTCCAACAGAGATGGTAAAGTGAGGAGGAGAAACCTATTTCCAGAAACATGAAGGATGAAGTTACCTGACTTACCCTTCTGAATGAAAATAATTAGATACTCTAGGTTAAAATATATTTTAAGAATATGTTTTTTAAATACATTAATGAGCTAGCAAGTTTATCTCGGAGATCAAAACCTAGGCAAGAAGGAAAAAGCAAGCAGGAAGTACAGCACTGAGCTCATTTGCTGTGGCAAACTTGCATCTCAGTTCTCACAGCAGTGAAGGGCACAAAGGAAAGACAATTGTCATGGTCCTGGCAAAGCTGGACAGTCCAGTAGCAGACTTCTGTCTGAAGCCAGAGCCCCCAGTGCATGTGACCTTGGTAGAAGGGTAAACTAGAAATAAACCTAATTTAAGAAAGTACTAGGACAATTGTGGATCTCAGATTTGATACTGAACGAGATAGAAAAAGTCTCCTATTTATAAACATAAGGTAATCTTCGTGCAGTTTCATAGCTTAAATTTACATTACTTGAATGGTATAAATTTACATTACTTGAATGATATAAAATTATATCAAGCCAGGAATTGTTCACAGTTGCTCTGGGCTGAAAGTGCCCTTTGGCACCAGACAGAAGCAAATGCTAATCCTCCATGGAAGAATATATTGCAAAATATATATCTGTTCCTAAAGAATTCTATAGATGATGTTCTAAGAAAGGTGAAGTCTTATTAAAAAATAGACGTGTCATCAAGACATACCAAGTGACAGCCAGAAGAAACAACAGACAGTAAATTCAGACAAGCAAAATCTTCAGTTTAGCATTAGCAGATGCATAATATGAAGTAAATGTATTTCAGATATTTTAAAAGTAAGAGATCTAAAATATGAAGAGAGTATAAGTAAGCAGATTTGGGAAACAAAAACCTCCAGAAGTGGAAAATATTTCCATATAAAGCTCAGTGAGTAAGTTTTGTTGCTATAGTAGCCAACCTCCAAAATGACCTATGTAGTAGTCAACTTTGTCACTCTACAAAATGCCTAAGATAATTAACTTATAGAGAGAAAAGGTTTATTTTGGATCACAGCTTCAGAAGTTCCAGCCAATGATGGGGAGCTGAGTTTCTTTTAGGTCTAGACCTGAGAGTTTGGTCTGATGGGGAAACTGTCACTGGCAGGGAGCATAAGGCAGCACAAACTGCTCGCCTCATGGCCAGGAAGCAAAAGAGAAAAAGAAAAAGACAAAGAGCAAGGGGCCCCAAGACACTCAAAGGCACGATCCCAATGACACAAGGTCCTCCAAGGCCCCACCTTGTGGTTCTGCCATTCCCTAGTAGTTCCAACCTGGGGACTAGGTCTTATTACCACATGGGCCTTTGGCAGACACTCAGCTTCTGAATCAGCAGGGCTTGCATCTCATTGTACCCCGCAAAGCCCCATGCGGTCATAATGGAGATTTTCGGTGGTGACTGGATCTCCAGTGTGTGATGCTGGGATGAAGGGTATGTGATTACTAAATTAGCCCACTGATTGGTTTAGCATACTTCTCGATAGGATAAGGGTCCCCCACCCTGGGTGTGAGTGCTACCTGAATGGTGGGTAGCCTGGATTAAAATATAAGGGACAGAAAGAGCTATGGTCTTGCCTTGTCACTTCTCACTTGCTGCTTGCTGCCTTCTGCCTGCCCTGCTTCTCCTCTGCAATGCGCTGCTGATATGCCACCTTGCCTTGAAGCCAGCCAACTATGGACTGAAATGTCTATGAACTGTGAGTCAAATAAACTTTGCCTCTTCAACTTTTGGTGTCCGGTATTTTGTCTCAGCAACAAAAACGTGACTAAGACACATACTATAGCAGGTGCTAGTAACTTCTACCTCCTGGTGTTCAGTGCTGTGTGACCCACTCCTATCAAGTGCCAGCATTGGTCTGTGTGATGAATAGAATATGGTGCAAGGGATAGGACGAACTTCTGAGACTGGGTTTTCAAACATACTCTACCTTCTGTTCTGAGTGTCTCCTCTCTGTGTCTGTCTCTCTCTTCTTCCTTTCCCTTTTCTTCCTTTTCTTCTTTCTCTTTTCCTCTTTCCCTTTGTTTCTCTCTCCACCCACTCAGTATTTCAGAAGTCAAACTGCTACAGAGAGAAATACTGAAGCCTCCAGACAGCAACCACAGGCGTGAAACTGGCAGGGAGTAGAAAACAGGATGACTGCACTTTTGGGTCACATGGTGAGTACAGCCCCACAAGAGACTCTGAGCCCAAACCACCAGCTAAGGACCCCTAGACCCCTGGCTCTCAACAACTGTGACAATAAATTGCTGCTTGATGCTAAGTTTGGAGGTAACTAGTTACACAGTAAGAGAAAGTTTACCTAGGATATTACCAAAGCCTAAGATAGCTAATTACAAATCTCACGAATGTCCAATCCCTTCAAGTATAACTACGATAGTTGTTAAACCTCACCACAAGAAGATACAACAGAGCAACTGCATCACAATGATGGCTTCAATGTAGAACTAAAACCCGTACCTGTTCCTGAGAGGCTCACCACTGTGAAGTTTTTAAATTTCTTCTGAAGGAAAGTGAATAAAGATATGCAATGTTCTTCAAGAATTCTACCTTGTAAACAAAAAGAAAAATTAATTCAACCATGATTGTTACCCTCAGTGCCTAACAGCCTTTGTCAGAGTGACAGAAGACAAACAATTCATTTTCAGCCTTTTTTAATATAGCAAGTATCTATTGCGTATCTACTGTGTCCTCTCTAGAGTAACTGATTCTCAGGGTACAGTACTGAATACAGCGGGCAAGATATTCAGTCTTTCAAACCTTAGAGTCCAGTGGGAATAACAAAAACAGAAAAAAGAAATATATAAATCAAAAACATATTTTATCAATAAAAATAAGCACAAAGGGAGAAATATGAAAGAATAGATCTTCCATGAGAGAGGGGAGTATACGGAGAGAAAAGATCTCTGATACATGAAGATTTACAGTATTTCCAAAAACAAAAATTTGGCTTTGTTTGCCCTAACAAAATAAATAAAACAAAACAAAGTCAGAGATTGAGACCCTATTTTTACGTTCACAGTTCTCATCTCCCATTTCAATGTTCCCCTGTGAAACGTACTAGCAGTGCGGCTCCCTCACCACGTGACTTCCTTCTCAAACTCTCCTTTGTCTCAATTTTCCCATTGGGCCAATAATTCCCAGCCTACAATATAACAAGCACAAGAGCACAGTTCTCTTTCAACGTGAAAATCTTTGGAGGTTTTTTAGCCAACTCATCAAGACTATATTGGGCATATTTTTAATCACAACTTGAAATTTAAAACCAGTAGTGATGCATAAATAAGATTCCAATTAGGTCAGAAAAAATCAATAGAAAATGGCTTAGACACTTTAATTTCTTTTCCCTCCTCTAAAGGATGGTTTGTATGATGTAGGACTCTTAAGTTTTTTGAGTATTAGAGTGTGAGAGTCAAGTAACACCTGGAGCTTACTGGCTCAACCAATAGCTGTGCAAATGAGGGACAAGGGCAGGAATCCAGAAAGTTTAATATTAATAACTGTTCATATAATGGAGATCTATGTGCCAGGAAGAAGTATGCTAGCCAAATGCTTCATCTATTGTGTTAGTCAGGAGGGGAGGGGAGGACAGGAGGAGCAGGAAGGGATGGAAAGAAAGAGAGGGGGATTTTAAGTAATAAATCTGTAGTGCCAATGACAGGCTGAAAATTCAGTAAGAGTTGATGTTGTGTTCTTAAGTCTAGAGTCTTCAGGCTTGAAACTCAAACAGGGTTTCTATGTTATAATCTTGAGATAGAATTGCTTTTTCTTTGGAAAACCTCAGTTTTGCCTATAGGTCTTGAAGTGACTGGATAGGACCCACCCACCCCCATTATGAAGCTAAACTGCTTTACTCTAAGTCTACACACCTAAAAGGGACATTCTCAGAAACAACTAGACTTGTATTTAATAAAATCAATGTATGCCATGGTATAGTCAAGTTGACACAGAATATCAACCATATTCCCTTTACCTTTCTTAGTCCAATTAACTTTCTTATGAAATTGGCAAAGGAAAAAGCAGACATCAGAGATTTTAGGGGACAAGTCCAACATCACATCATTTGAAATTATCCATCCAGAAGGCCTTGACACAGAGCCATGCCATCAACCATCTACTTTATGTGCAGTTTCCCAGTTAACTTAAAGGTAGATCCAAACACTTTCCAATGACTACTTTCAGTTACACAGGAATTAAATATTAAGATTGTGCTGACAAGTAGAACTAGGGTCATCCCCTACCTGATGTGCTTCAATAAAAAGATAGCATATGAAGCAGAACTGTGGAATATCTCTTGAGAGAAAAGCAGTGCAATTTGTTATAGCTAAATCTTGGAAACAAACCAAATGCCCATCAGCCAAGAAATGGATAAAAAAAATGTGGTATTTTTATACAATGGAGTACTACTCAGCTATAAAGAAAGATAAACTCGAGGCTTTCCTAGGTAAATGGACGCAACTAGAGACCATACTCATAAGTGAAATAAACCAGATTCACCTGTTTAAACATCATATTGTCACCTTTGTGTAAGAACTTGAAAGAATAAAAAAGATCCAAAAGGTACCATAGATATGGTGAAAGGGAAAGAAACTGCTCAAAAGGAAAGAACAACTTGGATAAGGGCAAGGAAAAAAGAAGGGGAAAAAAAAATATATATATATATATATATATACATAATATATATACATATATGCACAAGATACCTAAGACAATTGTACTGCTAATTCCTATTAGCTCATTGAAAGGAATAGTTAGTGTGCTTATATTGTTTGATCAGTTTTGCATGCCTGTATCTGGTAATCTGAGCAACTACTTTAAAGATAACAACATGCAATATAATAACCATTGTTAATTTCCTTTGTCTTGTTTTGAAATTCTGTATCGTTTTTATTGGGTTTTTAAATTCTCTTTAAAATAAAAAAAAATAGAGACTTACCATGGGATTTTGGGAAAGGATCCATGGGAAATAAAATGAAACAATGATTAAAAGGTAGCCCTACTTGGCTTGGAGCCTACCAAAATACCAGTCTAGATGTTGCGAGGGTACTTTTTAGATATTTAGACATTAAGCAAAGCAGATTACAAGAAAACATTATAATCCCAGAAACAGTGTACCTCCATCACTAGTAGATCCAGTAGCTTCCCCCCAAAGTTGCTCCCACAGCTGAATTTTCAACTCAAATCACTCTACCCCAGCCTCCAAAACCCCTGTAAGGAAATGGAAGCAGGCAGAAATAAACAGCAGAAGAGGCTCACTGTCCCATGGTGTCTCCTCCCAGGACCTTTCTGCTCTAGGTTACTGGTGCTTCTTCATTCTGCTGCTCTTTTCCTCTAAAATTTAGATTTCAGGCTTCTGGTTGCATTAACAGCCGGGCATCTGGGAAGAGCCCTTGCTCAGCAGTACACGTCCATCACTGTGCAGGGCCCTGTGTCCTCAGATGCCATGTCTTCTCCTGAAGTAGCTTTTGCTTCACGTTTTACTCACTGCACTAAAATTGGGCCTGAGTTTGAAGACCTCATTTTGTAGCACCTGTTGCATTAAGAGCTAGAAAACTCAGTGTAGCCAAGCACCAGGCATTCCCCAAACACAGTTCTCGTGCAATAAGTACTGCAATCAGGTATCAAAAAGATATCTCTACAGTGTCAGTTTCCTAATTTTATTGACTCCCAAATAGACATTTCATCTGCACACAGTAATACATGTTACTTTATTGGAACAATTATACTATACTTTATACATAACATAGAAAGCAAAAGTATATTTAACAAAACTAACAGTCCATGGCAATCTGTTTGAAAGATAACATGGACTTCTGCCTTTGGATTACAAGACATTTTATGGGACAGAGAGAAACCTTCTTGGGTCCTGATGTACTTGAACCTAGATAGTGTTTTGCAATAGAAAAGGAACAGCTTTAAAATGAGATCCTTCTGATTTAAATCCTGCTTCTGCCATTCTGCAGTGCAGTGCTGTGACCCTTAAGCAATGACTTCACCTGTCTGAGCTCAGTATGTTCACTAGTGAAATGATATTGTACTTTCTCCCCACTGTCTACTGTTGGATGAAGGAAGAAAGCTGGAAATAAATGTCAGTAGGGTCTCCCCTTGACACAAAGCAGGTGCCCAATGAATTCAGCTTCATTGGTGAGGGTATTTAAGACCTCAAGGACCAAGGGCTTGTTCTGGTCTTCGTCAGTTCCTCTTCCTGCTCTCCTGTTTTCCACTCCATCTTTGTCCTCAGGCAGGTAGCCGGGTGACCAGGTTAAACCTGACTGGCTGAGAAACTAAGATTCAACTGAAACAACAATCCTGGTTGATTTAGCTGCAGAACTTTACCCTTTCATCCTACCACTATTTTAACTCAAATACTAATTTTTCCATAAATGAACAGTTATCTGAGCCCATAGTCAGGTTTAGCATTTGCCAACAAGCTTTAGCCATTGAGGCACCCAGTAGATATTATAATAATATCATAATGTTTAAAAGACTGTTCATATACCTTCTCTCTTCCCCGACAGAGTTCAAGCTCCAGTTAAATTTTACCTCCACACAAAACAAAATGCTTGGACTCATTCAGCCTGTGTTGATTTTTCATTTCTGTACAAATTACTGCCTACACACCATTCATTATTTATTTTACCTGACAGATATTTGTCCTACTTGTTGAGCGTAGTAATGCAGAATAAAAGCTGCGAACCTGAGAGTGCCCTCTTCATCCCCACACACCACCAATGAGAAGTCTGGCCTACTGCTCCGCCCCTTCCTTGCCCCTCCCTCCCTCAAGAGACGTACTGACGGCCACTTCATAGGCTGTGGAGGTGCACAACTGGAAGGAAAAGAGACGAGAGGGCATACAGGAGAAATGTAGAAAGACACTTCTGGAGGGCTGGAGATGTTGCAGGGACTTTGAAGAGATGAAGTAGGACCAGTTAGAAGGGAAGCAGAGGGGAGCGGAATGAGAGGATTTTAAGGAGTACTTCTAGAGCCTTTTGGTGCACCGTATAGTACTGAAGGAATACAAGTAGCAAATGGGAGTTGTTTGTAAGCTACTACTGATGGCAAGGATTGCACCCTCTGAAGCTCAGCTTTGCTCCCAAATTGCATGCTATGGGTTTTAGGGCCATACATGCCTTATTTGCTTCAACTTGACTCTCAGATGTATTTTTATTTTCGCTGTATTATCTAGGCACCTAGCACAGTGCTGCACATGCTTCCAATCTTAATAGCACTTTGCCTCCTTGACTTGATTCACTTGGTTATTAATCATCAGAATAAACAGGCCCTCACCTACCTCACAGTCTGGGAGAACCACTCTCCTCTTCCCTTCTCAAATAGTCACTAGACACGTTCCGAGGTGGGTGCAGAGATTAGAAAGGGCTGTCTCTTGGCCAAGGAGTACATTGCAGAGCACTCAGAGAACTTGGAGATGCAACTGAATTGCAGTCATTGAACCTAAGGAACCCCACAGAGGAAAACAGTTCTTTGAAAATTGGATACAGGCAAGCATCGTTTCAATTTATAAGAAGAGAAAGAATGTGTATTCATGAACTGCACAGCACTGGGCTCGACATCAATCCAAGGCAAGATTCTAGAACAATTTTTCTAAACAGTGGCTGAGTACTTAGAAAAGGAGGTGATAAACTCAGCATGAGCTCACTAAGAATAGCACCGCCAGGCTGACCTCACTTCTCTCTGACGGAGCCACTGCATCGGAAGAGCAGGGAAATAGAGCCGAAACAGGATATCTAGATTTCAGAAAAGCTGTTGACAAGTTCTCTGTTGACACTCTCAAAGGCAAAATGGGGGAAGCACTCTGAGCGACATCACCATTACACAGAGATGCAGCCAACAGAAAGTTAGTGCCCAAAAGAAATTAATTGATGAGTTAAAATAAATTTAATATATCACTATTAATTGATGAGTTAAAATAAATTTAATATATCACTTTAATTCAATTAACCTCTCCTAGTAGCCAATACACCAGGGGTTAGTGATGCAATAGTACAGGTCCGGGATGCAGGAAATCAGACCTAGCAGCCACAACCCTCAAGTGATCAATTTCTATTATTTCACTTTCAAAAGTGTCAGTGGAAACCTGAGAATATGTCAAACAAAGCACAGTGTCTGAAGACAGTAAGGTGCTGTTTCTGCTCTTCTTTCTGCAGGTTGTTTTCCTTGGGGCTTCACGCACTAGGGGTACTTTCAGTCTCCCTTAAAAAGAGTGACGAGCGTTCTGAAGAGACAAACATAGAACCATATTAAGGAGACAGGGAACATAGAAAGGCACCTAGAGCTATGCCTGTGCCTTTAAGAAGGGGAAGTAGGCGGAGCGTAAATTTCAGATGGGCCCCCTTGAAAGGCACTGGGTTTCCTTAAACGTGGAGCTACCTGAGCGTGGCCTGGAGCACTGACATAGAAGAACCCATGTCTTCTAGCCTGAAAGTTTTCCTTAGCCAATCACAGAGTCTCTGATCTCCCATACATAAGATTCTACAACCCCATTTGGCTCTCTAGTTCATGATTTAACTGTAAGGTATTGTATTTTTTCACTTACTTTAAATCAAGAGCTATTTTAAATACCAAAAAGTGTACAGACAAAGCTAAAACCAACACGAATGTATACTCTGAGTTTATAATTTGAACATTTTGCTATATGGGAGCTTCAGATTATTTTTTAAGAAATAAACAATTACAAATGTTTTATTTTCTTCTTTCACAGATAGCAACAGCAGTATTTTAAAGATGGTACATGCATGTACATCTGATCCATATGTTTTACTTAAATGCTATATGCATATATCCAAAAATAATCTATATTATTTTAAATATAAAGAGTACAGTTTACTGGAAGAATTTACTGAAACCATCTCCAAAGCCATGATCCTGAGTGCCAAATGATGAGTTATCCAGGCATTCCTGGGAAAGGAGGGCATTTTAGGTAAAGGAAACAGCAGCCTAACAAGTTACAAAACCAAGAAAAGAATAGGTACATGAAAATAAAAACAAATGATCTTACATAGCTTTAGGGCAGGGGTAAATTGGGAGTATAAGGAAAAAAAAATGAAAAATTAACAAAAACCTGAGCATAAAACGTTCTTTCTTGCCTCAGAAGACTTCTGCATTTTAATTGTGAAGAAAATATTATTTATATGCATGTTACAGAAATAAATCTGGCAATGATATTGTTAGGATGAGGTGGAGGGTAAAACAGGAAGACCGAGAGTCAAGTTGCCAAGAGTATAACAAGTCCAAAAGATGATGGAGATGACAATAAACCAGGATGAGGAGGACAGACTAAGAATATTCTTGACATTGTGGTGTCAGGGTGTTTCAAATAATGATGAGAGAAATTTGAAAACTCTAATGTGAATACTTACCAGATCAATAGCTACCAAACTATATTTCAAGGAATAATTGTGACCTCTGAATGTCACATGAGATATCTGGATGTGAAAACCGTGGATTGGAATTAACAACATAATTAAATAAAATTTTAAATGTAGTATAATGTTTACTAAAACTTTAAAGCACTTTCATAATGCCAGTATGCCAAGAATACCTTTTGGGTTTTGTTTTTTAAGGTACCCATTTACTTTTCAAAACATTTTTTATAAAATAATTTACTAGTAATCTTATATAGTTTGTTCATACAGACAAAACGTATAGAGATTCTTATCAGAAAATACTTTCAAGTGTTATGATGTAAAAGTATTATTTAAAGCGTCCTTCAATTAGTCCAACTCTAACGTCTTCTCTATTTTCTTCCCTTGCCTTCACTGTCACAGAGGAAGGGGCGTGAGGTAAGAGGAAAATGGAAAATGAATGGAAACTCGACCAACCCATCCTCTCTGAGAAATATGTCAGCAGAGTTCTCCAACACAGTGGTGGCAGGTCACCAAAGTTCTCACGTCCTCAAACCAAACTGATCCACAACAACACTAACTAGGGTTGAGCAATGTGGTCAATTCAGCTTCTTTAGTTTTCAGAAGAAGCTTTTGTTCTTCTGGTTGTTCTGGTCTTAATGGTGTTCTTTTGCACTGTGTAACTCGAAAGCAATTAGTTGTTTGTCTAAATTTTACCTTTAGGCCATTTAAACAGTAAGTCAGAATTACTAAAAGTGAAAGCTCTTTTTCTCCTCTTCATTTTTTTCCTTTTCTGTTTTACAGTGTAGAGACAATTAAAACAATGGGAGACCTTAACAGATGACTTCATTATCAAGAGATATCAATTATGCAAATGAGTATGATGGCAAATAGAGCAGCTTTCTCTCACCAAGTGGTTACGTTTTCTGGAACAGGGGTTTTCAAACTTGAGTGTATATCAGAATCACCCAGAGGGTTTGTTGCCAAACAGTTGGAAGACTCCTCCCTAGAGTTTTTGATTTACTAGGTCTGGGCTGGGCCCTCAGAATTTGCATTTTTAACAAGGTCCCAAGAGTTGTCCGGGGACTTCATTTTATAAAGTGCTGCCCTAAGACTCTGCTACCCCCAAGACTGAGTTCAAGGGTCCTTTTATAAACCTCCCTTGCCCTCTGTCTAGGCCTCTCCTCGGATTATCACTGTGCAGTGTGATGGCTGCCTGGCACGTCCAGCTCCTTTAGAGGCGGTGCGCTCCCTGACACAAGCGCATGTCTCATGTTCTCCCGTGTACTCCAGAGCAGCACACAGAGCCTGCCTGAAAGAGAGCAGTAGACAGCTAATAACCTCGTGTGGGATGACACTTGACTGATCGTTAAATAAATGCAAATCTGTGTTTACACGTACGTATTTGTGACCTGAATTATTGAAGCCAGTGATAAAAGAAGTGTTGAGTGTTTGGGGAAAATAACATTAAAAAGGCACAGCTATAACTAACCCAAGAAACATAAGAAATTAGAATTTTAAATTTGCTTTAGCTACCATGGAATAGGATGGAAATAAAGTATTTTAGACAGATCACAGTAATAAAAATGTGCAAATGGTTTCAGCTTTGTCAGATACACTCCTTGGCCCACAATTACTATTTAATGCTCCAGCCTATGTAGCCAATGAAACTAAGAGTCACCCCAATTCACCTGTGATACAGCCAAGGGCACACAAGAAATTAGAGAGATCGCCCACATCCTAAGTAGAAAGAGAGAATTATAAGGAGAAAAAAATGAAAAAGACCTAGTAGGTCATTCACTTGTAGTCTCTGGAGTAGTAGAAGATTAAACAAAGTAGCACAGAAAAAAATTATGGAACTATACCGAAGAAAACGTAAGACTCTCTGATCCTCTAATTTTTAGTGCCTCAGGAAGTTCAAGGATTTATTGTCAATTCACTGCTTAAACCACCATTCATCAAAAGGGAAACATTCCCTAGAGTCTACATTAGAAATGGAAATAAGAAAGGCAATGTAAAAAGTTGATTTTTGTAGTATTAAATGACTCACTTTTTCTTGTGTTCATGAATTTCTGGCTTGTAACTGTACTTATCCAAAATATTAAAATGACCTTCAGGCCAACCCCTTTACTTAAGAGTGAAGGAGAAGAGAAAATTACCAGAACTTGACCATTGCAGAAATTACTTGCAAGGCATTTTTCTTTGATAGCTGCAGTTTTGCTCATATTATCATCCTTTTCTGTTGACAAGTTTCTAAGATTTTAATCTTGGATTGGAAATGTTGCCCTATCAGCAAGGGCTCACACCATCGGGAGCAGTGCTGTCGTGCACTGTGGAATCATATGTGAGAGCACTTGTACTGAAAAATATACCATTGCTAGGAAAGGTATTTAAACGCTTGCTCAGTTTGCCCATAAATCACTTTCAGTGTGCTCAAGTACTTAGACAACATACTGAAAGCTTTCTTATTTCTTATGCTATAGCCATGTCATTTGCATTGCTGAACTTGGGGTTATGTTGGCAATTCCAATTCTAAACTCTTGCTTAGAAGGCTTACAACACTGACTAAATTTCACTCTGGCTTAGAATTCAGAAATAAAATGCATGGGAGGGTTTTTTAACCCAAAGTATGTCTAATATTGTAAGAAGTTGTCAGACTTAGTATTCATGAGGGCTTGGGTATAAAGAAGGCCTTTGGTGGCCAGTCTAGCTATTCACAGGCTGGGCTTAGTGCAAACCAGGTGAGGTGGTATACACCTATGGTCTCAACCCTACAAAACTGAGGCAGGAGGTTCATAAGTTAAAGGCTAGCACAGACAATTTAGCAAAACCTTGTCTCAAAAAGTAAAGTGAATGGATTTCGATGTTAGAAATACCACTGTGCATGAGGTAAGCATTATTTGTTTTTTGTTTTTTGTTTTTTGTGGTTTTTTTGCGGTACTGGGGATTGAACTCAGGACCCTGCGCTTGCTAGGGAGGCGCTTATTCCACTGAGCTATATCCCCAGCTCCAGCATTATTTGTGATTTAATGGAGATCCACAAGGAGAACAGTTAGAAGTCCTGAGGAAATCCAAGGGAGACACATGGGAAAGGACAAGTCCCTGAAGAGAGAACCTTATTCCTAGCACAGGGTGTCCCCTTCAGTGCCTGGCTCCCAGCGGTACCCTAGGCATGGTAAAGAGCACAAGAAGAGAAGCAGAACTGGATGGGGTTGTCTGGGAAGATGCTGAGGCGGAGGGCTGACTGTATGGAGATGTCCATGAGAAAAAGAGTCAAAGTACAGGATCAGAGCTCGTGAGACTGATGAGGGGTAAGGACAAGGAAACCTTTCCTCTGCTCATACTGAGAACCCAGCAAAGCATGAGCTTAGTGTATGATGTGTTATCTTATTAAAGACCAATGACTTTCGCTACAAGGAATATAAGACAGATAGTAAGGACTAAGTTAAAAATTCCATCCTGCCATCCTAAGAAGCTGAAGGGAAAGAATTCTGAAAAGGGGAAGAAGGAGTATCTCTCTCCAGCAGCCTGTCAGACTGGATTCCAGAGTGGGCTCTTCCACCAAAAACAGCACGGAAAGCTGGGTAAAACACACCTTAAATGGATTGGTGAGCTGGTAAAAATTAAGGAAATCTCAGAGGCCAAAATTTGAGTAAAGGAGGGAATGCAGATATGTAGAGCACTGCAGACACCATTATTATAGTGCACAAAACTGGAGGAAGATATTCCTTGTGTTATTGTGATTTCCATTCTTATTTTGCAAATATCCATTCACAACGCTACACATTTTCAATATATCCCTTTGGCTCCCTCTCTGTCTCCCTCGTCTGCTCTGTACCCAGGGGACACTGGAATTGAGGGACTGTGTCAAACACATGGATGCCTTCCCCACGGCTTCTAAGTTTGGCCATGGCAGCAGGTGCAATGAGAGGCTGAGAGAGGGTAGGAGTGAGGCTGGACTGTGTTCACTGGGTACTTGCCTGCCCAGTAGCTATGGGGAGCCCATATTCCTCTGTCACGGTCCACAGTCTGTGTCAAGAGACCCTCTCCTACAGCTGCTCACCTAGCAAGTGTCTCTCCCTGCCTCTGCAGGCCTGGGTGTGATGGGAAGCAGGTGACGGCTCTGTGGTGCGCCAGTCCTGAGTTCTACCACTCTATCACTCTCTCTTGGCCCTGCTTACACCTTCACAAACAGTCCTCCGCTAACTGACCTTAGCTTCTCTGCTGGACAGTGCCACCCTTTCCAATTCCTAAGCAATGAAGCTGTGCGGTATTTAGTAGAGAAAAATATTTTTGGAAAGAGGAGGTAGTTAAAAGTACCAAATACTGCAGACCTTATTTAAACCCGGGACTAAGTAGGAAAGAATGCACATGGCAATACACAGCTACCTGGTTACCTTGCTGAGTATGGTGAGCTACTCACTGGGTGGGGGAAGGGCGGCAACCAAGTTTGGAGGAGAAAGTGGAGTCCGTAGAGATGGATGTTTCTTTCAAGAAGTTTAGCAATGACACAAACACCAAAGAAGGACTGGCACCTTAGTATTGGCCAGCCAGTGTGTGTGTGTGTGTGAGAGAGAGAGACAGACAGACAGACAGACAAAAAGAGAGAGAGAGAGGGAGAGAAAACAAGGCAGAGAGAATACAAATTACATCGTCATAAAGAGTATTAATGAGTGTAGGTCCACATCTAAGAAGCAGGAAGAGCTAGGATCCAGATGGTGAAGCAGAATCTTCACTTTCAGGAAGAAGTAAGGTAAATGTGCATATAAACATGTCTGGAGATGAGAAGGCAGAAACATTTCAGTATTTTTTTTTCTTGCCTGTTTTTCTTCTGTTAATTTTGAAGCAGGAGCAACAAGGTTTTCTGCTAAAGCAGCAATCCATGATGCTGGAGGCTTGAGAAAACTGCTAAGTGTTGGAAGAGCTACTGTGGCCCCTGGAAAAGGTTGACTTGCTTTCAATAAGTCATCTTGTGACACACTACAGCCATCCGCTTTCAATGCAGGAGTCAAAGACAGATGGCTGGGTATCCAATAGACAAGTCCCTTAGCTTTCTGAGAGGGGAGTTAGATGAATTACTGTTGGTTTCTATTGTCAGAGTGGTTTAGAGGTAACTGAGGCTCTTTCAGATATGACATAAAATTACAAATATTTATCAAGCATCGCAACACAGGAAATGCATCAGGAGTAAAGAGCGCAGGAACAACTGAGAGATTATAGCAAGAGGGGTGGAAACCTAGCAACCAGCAAGTAACATTCATCCAAATTCATCTCCTACAACTACTGGTGATTTAATAGGGAAACAAAGCAAACTAGGTTTGTTGGGGCTTTGAAGCTTGCTAAGGTGTCTTAGAATATTAAGGACACGATGTACACAGAACATTTGTGTCCCTTCAAAGTAGGCTTGGGATTAATAGAAATGATTCTTCCATCTTGTGTATGACAATGTGTTTACTATTATTGCTTTATATCCTGAGACCCCATGAGAGTGGCTCAGTTCCATTGTCCTGACAGCCCATCTCAAGCAGGAGAAGAGCTCGGGCATCCCTTTGTGCTGAAGCAAAGTAGAAAATCTGCCCATTTATGGCAACAGAGTGAACATTCTAGAAATGAGAATAAGACTATTGTGTTTAAACTATTTAAATTGCAAGCAATGCAAGCCTCAAAAATTGTGGTTAATAATTTTTATAAGTTATATAAAATATAAAATTGTATTTTTAGCATGCTTGTGGGAGGCCAGATGCACTGCACAGAAATTCCATCTCTACTGTGGGTACTGCAGTGAGCACACCTTCAGCCTCCCACTCCATCTGCTGTTCCCACCTGACCATGGCAGCTGAGCTTTTCCATTTTGCAGGTAGTCTCCAGGTACCATCACATTTGTGCGAAGGATTTCACACCTGGAAATTCTGAAAGCCACTGTGCCGGGGGACCAATGTCAGGAACCCTTGGGCAACTGCTCCCCTAAACCAAAGAACTGGTTTTCTTTGCTGGGCAAACACGTACTGAGCATCTTCTGTGTATGAGACCATCTTCTACAATATGATGGGCACAATGAGCTTTAAACAAAGGAGAGAAGGACAGGGAAGCTCAGTTCATTAATAGAGTCTGTCTTTGAGACACAGAAGTGTGGCACTGGGCACCAGGAAAAATAAGCTTGAGCTAAAGGAACCAAAGAGGCACAAATATTTTTGAGGAAGAAAAGAAGTCAAAGCATGATGGCCTCTATTTTCTTTATGAATAGTTCTGCCGCCTTCACTGCAAAGTCATCAGTTGCCTACCATGTGAAGACACTGCACCAAGGGAGAGATGCAGAGATGATTGTAACAGAAAATAGGTACTTGGTAGTGCGGAAAGGATTGTTTTTGATCAAATGGTCAAAGGAAACCAACCAGAGATTAAATTTTTCCCTAAACTTTTGATGATTAAGTTTTCAAAAGATGGAGGTTCTTGGCTATTGACTGACTTACGGAATTCTACTTAATAACATGTTGATGAGTTTGTATAGCACATATATCATTACCTATGTTCTATAAAAAAAGTAGATCAGCCTTCCAAACATAGTCTCATTTAATCTTCACAGTCTTGTAAGCCAGACATTATTGTTACCGTTACACAAATGAATTACCTCAAGGAAGAAAAATAACTTGCTCAGTGAGATATCCTTCACAGAAGGCAGGCCAGGATTTGAATCCAGGTGTGTCTGAGTCCAAAGTCCAAGTTCTAACCTCAGCACCTGGCCTGCACAGCTTCCCCTGAATGTCTCAACTCAGCTACATATGACCAGCCTCCAAAAACCCTATTTAAGAATAGTTACATGTTGCTGAGAGACTTTTTTGTTAGAAGAAATTTGTATGGATGTATTCTTTTTGAAGTTTTGACAGATTTCTGTTTCACATAACCACAGACAATCAGTTCTTCAATTGAAAATGTTAGAGCCTCATGGGGCACTGAGAGCTCTGGGCTCCTACAGGGAGTTCTGGGCCTTAGTCACCATCAGCACTAACAGAGACTCATACAGAGGAAGAGCCCAAATAAGGCTAATAGGGATGCACTACGTGAAAACTTGAAGATTCCCTCTTTGAGGAACGTTCTGGTGAAATTAAGAGGCAGAAGTGGGATCAAACCCTCTCTGTGGTATCTATTCGTCAACCAGTGACAGGATCCCACAGTACCCATAACCTGCTTGAGTTTCAAGATCCAACTTAAGACCCACTGCTTTTATTCCCATTTGACTGGTATTTACTTAATTCTGCTGATCACCTGTGAAATCAAATGTATTATCCCCATTGCATTGCCAACAAAAACAAAGGTTCAGAGACGGTTTTGTGATTTCCATGACTTACCTCACTAATAAGTGGTAGGGACTAAATTTTACTCCAAGATATCTAAAGCAAGTGAGAAGGGTTTATTACAAAAACCTTAGAAGGGACTAATTCAAGAACTAACTGACCTCTTCCCAAGAGAAGACTGTACAGCCGCAGGGTCAGCAAAGGGAGCCGCTCTGCTCTTGCTTTATCCGGGGGACAGAAAGAGAAGATTTTTGTCACCAAGACAATCTCTGCAAATGACATTGGAAGATCCCGGAAACGTAAGGAAATAAAATACCCAGAATTAATTTTCTATAATATATCTATCACTAATCATTTAAATGGATTTTATAAGAATTTTATTACACATAACTCTAACTGAACTCTAACTCAGATTTACAGAAGCTAAAATTTCCATAAAATATAAAATGTGAATAATGTAGATTACATCCTACGTACGATAAATATACATCGCAGACAGGAGGAGATGTACAGCCTCATTTTCTTCCTCACATCCACAGAACAGCTTTCCCTGGCAAAAAGTTTGCTGACTCCAGCAATTCAGCCAGAGTCCTAACAAAGCAAAGCATAGTTTTCTTTGGTTAAAATGCTTTCTTACCACGGCAGTTTAGCGAGCAGGCTCTGGAGTTAGGAATCTGGTTTTGAACACCACATCTGCCGCTTACCATCTGGGTGACCTTGGACAATTTATGAAACTTCACTGTGTCTGTTTCCTGCTCTATAAATTGGTCTAAGATTCTGGATCAAATTTTAAAATGCACACAAATTCACTAGGCTGTTTCCTGACTCATAGCAAGCACTTAATGAATGCTAGTTAATGTACATTAATATATAATGAGATATGTATCAGCATATCTTTATGTTTCCCCAAGCCTTAGCTACATTCCCTAACCACTGCTTCCATTCAACTGGGCTAATGGCAGGTGAAGCTCTTTCTAAAGTGAGAGAATCTATGACAATATTCACAAAGTCAGAGGCAGGAATTCAGAACACCCTACTACTCCTAATGCATCTTTTCAGTTGTCTAAATAGAAGCAGCCCCCAAATTAAGATGAAACACACACACACACGCACACGCACACTCATATTTAAAAGTGGACACTGCTTGGTCACTCACTATATAACAGGTACTTTTCACATACCTCTAATTCTCACAACAATTCTGTAATTCACAATTTGAATTTTACAACTGAAGAAACAATCTTCAGAAAGTCCTATTAACATTAGGTATCAGAAACTGGAAGGCCAGCTAGGATCATCATCACTGCAGGACCCTTGTTATTTCTGCCTCTGTCACACTATACGTGGAAAGTACCACTCCATCCTGCTCCTGTGCCCAGCCCTGTACCCTGGGCCGCTCCTTCATGTAGCCTCACGATTCGTGCCTGTGCCCTCTGGAAAAGATCTGAACTTGGCCTCCTCTGCAGTGCACTTGCATGGTGAATTCTCCCTTCACTTTTCTTTCTTTCTTGCGGAAATAATACTTATTTTAGCCAAGATGATTACAGGCACAAAGAACCTGATATTAATGCTCTTGGAATAAGAATCATAATGTCATCTTGAAAATGTGCCAGGCATAACCTCAAAGCCTATCAGGTGTGATCTTGGTTCTCACAAAAATCATTTCATAAGCAGTAAAACAAAGTTTACTTAATTTTTTGAAAGTCACAAAGGTTATGACTGGCTAGGGCTTCCTGACTACAAAAGCTAACTGTCTTGGTTACTTTTCTCTTGTTGCTGAGACAAAACACCCAACACCCAAAATGCAGGAAGGAAAGGTTTATTTAGCTTACAAGTTTGTGGAGGTTTCAGTCCATACTTGGCTGGATCAGAGGCAGAGTGGCACATGGCAGAGGGCAAACATTCATGGCCGCAGAACACATCCAAAACAGCCAGAGCAAAAGGAAGGAATGGCAGCAAGCAGCTTCCTTCCTTCCCTTACATTGTAAACAGGCTACCCCCACCCAGGGGGCATGTAGTACTCACACAGTCTCCAAGCCCTCCTCTTCCACAGGCTCAGGATGTATACAAAGTAAGCACCCTGGCTTCCTGCTGAGTCACTCAGCCAAACCCCCAGACTCTCCAAGTTAACACAATGTATCAACCATAACACTAACCTGTAAAAATCATTTTACCTTTCCCCAATGAGGTATTCCCCCAACCTTTTTATTTTATTTTGAAACCAAGTTGCTTAGGTTAGCCTTGAACTTTCAAGCCTCCTGCCTCAGCCTTCCCAGTACTTGGGATTATCAGTATGTGCCACTGTGCCCAGCTAGTATTTTACTTTTAATTACCAAGACATCAGTCAAATCTTGGACATGTGAGCAAGGAGAAGGGTTGCATAGAAGATGGTGATCACAGACGGCTCACGTGTGAAGCCCACACAATCAACAAATTTAAGCAGTTTTCAAAATGAGGATTTATCAGTACTATCATCCAAGCTTTTGCTTGGTTATTTCCTTTCCAATATCAACTATTAACTGCAGCACAACACTATCAAACTACAGTCCAGTGAGGAGACTCCTGAAAACTGTGTCAAGATCACTGAGAACATCTGAAAATTTCAAATGTGTAAGCATGGTTTCAAGGGTAGTCTGTCTCTGGAGCAGTGGGAGAATATTGAACGTTAAGATCTCACAGAATCAGTTGGATTTGCTCTTTTTTACAAGATTTTCTGCCTAGCAATAGGAAATAAGGAGATGGGACATTTGAAAACATATCTTAACCAAAAGGCTCACAATCTGAAACCAACAGTGCACACTCAGCAACCCTCGTAAGGCACGGATGGTATGCATAGGATTCTGCCTGTAAACAAGAGCTGTAGTCTGAGCTCTTTGAGGCACTTGAGAAGATTCAACTAATGCTCTTTAGTCCTTTACTTGTGTACAATGAGGCACCTACTTGGAATAAACCTGTAAGGACATTTTGTTTGTTTGTTTGGTACCAGGACTCAAACTCAGGACCTTGCACTTGCCAGGCAGGCATTATGCTGCTGAGCTATATCCCCAGCCCTATAAGGACATTTTAACTGGTGACAGATTCTGTGTTATAAACCTGGATTTAATGTAATAGAACAAAAGCAGACTCAGATTTGTAAAACCAGGGACCTGTTCTTTAGTCTACCACTATGTGCAGAATAAACTCTGGCTTCATGTGTAGGTTCCACCCTCATCTCACAGGAGCCCAGGGAATCAGAGGGAATCTCGTATCTGTTAGTGCATTGTAAGTTCCAAAACAGCATACAAACGTAAGGGTTCTATTGTTGTTATTACAATAGATATTGTAGATCCTTCCTAGCTAAGGGCCGTCCAAAGTCAGGGAAGCATGCCCTGCCTTAGCTAGGAAGGGAGAGGAGGAACACAGAGCTTTTATTAATTCATTTAGGCATGATGCCAATTGAATTCTAGCTCTAGACTATTTCCTGGAATTATGATTTAGCAGTGCCAGAAACAAATATAGCTATCAAGTTCAACCACTTGCACAGAGAACAAATTAGTTCATAAAATGTAGTGGATTTTATCTCCAAATTGAAATTTTGGCCTAACTCAGTGGCAGACAGTAAGTCATTTAAATTTTTCTCAGTGGAGCCCTTTGGTTAGCTGGTATTTTGGGGGGCAGGAGGGAAATAGTCATTAAGAGTAAAATAAAGTAATGATGAGAAAAATATATTCCTATATCGTGTCCTAACAAGGGTCTACTTGTGATATTAAGTTGACATCTGTTACATCTGTTTTTAAAGTGTGTAATTCTCTAGAGTCTTTGAGATCAGTAATCGTAACTTTAATTTTTGTTAAGAATCACCATGCCTTGTAGCCATACATTTTTATTTTTTAATTTAGAGCAGAGACTCAGTATCCTCCATTTTTTGTAAGACTGTTCAGTAGTTTTAATGTAGGAGAATCTCGGAATCATTGTTGGAAATTATGGTTTCACAGACTCAAACTAGACTTCTGTCTGGAATAGGGCCAGGCAGGTCTAACACGTGAGTGGCAGAGTCTGTGGGCTCCGTGGAGAAGAAGGAAAGCTACTGCTCTCCTTCAGGGTCGAAGTGGTACTCAGCATAAATCACATTTTATGCTAAAGAAATATATATCCAGTTTTCCAGGTGTTTCAATATTGTAAGAGATTCCCAAAACCTGAATTTGTGTGCATGAGAAATGCCTTGGTTTTTAAAATATTGCCTCAACGTTGAAAAGACCTTGTGTGCTAAACAGCACATTTGAAGGCTACAATAACCCAGTGAGAAGATACCTGGGATACCTCTACTTTAAGGAAGAATTGTTTGCAAGGTACAGTCTGAATGAATGAAGGAATTAATGAATGAATGACAAGCTAATTCTTCAAGACTACTGATCTTAAAATGGTTTTGGTGATAACGGTGGTGGTGGTTGTTGTTCTTGTTTTGCCACTGACAAAGACATAACCTAACACTTGAAGCAATTAAAAATGACCAACCCTTTGTTTTTAGCAGAGGGGGCTGTCCAGCAAGACAACCACACTCTTGCTCATGTGGACACATTCTTCTCACAGCAGTAACATTTTATTCTGTTTCGGGTGCAGTTGTCTACCTATCTTTCATAGTGCAGCTCATTGCATTTTTAAAAGATGTTTTTTCCAGGAGCTAATTGAGCTTTATCTATGTGAGTGAGCTAGAATCTGTCACTGACAGCCTGCAGAAGGCCATTTCTTCAATTGCGTGCAAGAACTAAAGAGTCAGACATGACAAACGGTAGCTCGGAATACCTGGCAGCAAGCCCATTACTGCCACCATGCCAAGATGCTCTAATAAATTACTTAGCGAACACAGACTCACTTTATTTCTGTCATGAAACTCGCCACCCTAAAACCAAAGGAAAGGATTTTATTTTTTTCCTATCATAGTTTGTCAGGGCCTTTTGGAAAGAGAATGCATTATTTATTTTTCACAAAACATAATTGTTGGCAAACCCACTCTAGTCTATGAAAACAGCTTGCTTTTGTTTCTTCTATGATTTCTAGAGAAACAAACCTTAGGCTTTCTTTTTATGCTATCCCCCCTCCCCTGCCAAGAAGCAACTGTGAACATGGCAGCAACTATTGCAAATAAAAATCAAAACTGTAATTCTTTCCAGTCCCATTTTATCAACTGGATTCTATTGACTTAGCTATTCTTTGTAACCTAAGAGATAATTGGCTTTTTCCTAAAGGGTGGAGCGAGAGTGCCCTATTTTATCAGAATGTCCTTATCAGTCATTGATTTAAGGGATTAAGTGTAAGACATGAAGGTGTCTGTCAGTATCCTGGGGATTTGCTCTGTTTAGTTTGGATCAAATCCTTCCACAGAGCAGGCCAGATGGGATTCTAGGCCTTAAATTGGTAAGTTCTTCTCAAATTATCCTCAGGTAATTCTCCAAATAGATTCTTTCTGCTGTTTTCATCCCAATTCTAATATTCAGTTTTGATTATGTGACTCAGTACTGTGTCGTAGATTTAGGGATTTACCTTTGTGGGGTTGTGGTTTTGATAAAGCCCTTGAACTACCTGAGTCACTTTGGCTGGTAGGAACGAATTCTCTCTTGGCCAAACCTTTTGGCCTTTTGAGAGACAACATGAATAGGGGTAGGGCTGGCCCCCAGGTGAGATGTAGATTGCCACTGCTGGATGATAAAGGATAGGATGCAAGTAATTAGGAGTGATCTGTTTAAGTCCACTAAATTATATTGGGGACCCAAATATGAATATGATGTTCAGAAACTCTGAAGTCTAAAGCAGAACTTTCTATAAGGTTTTTTGAACAGTGGAAGCCTTATATGTGGGCAGATTCCCAAGAAACCTTTGACAGAAGGAAGCTACTCATTTGAAGAGGAAATCTCTTGCAACAACTGTAAACACAGCCTCAGTGCTGTTTGCCCACATGCCAAAGTCATGAGCAAGGTGCCAGTGACAGCGGGCTGCAGGAGGGCTTGCACCGGACACTCCGTCCAGCATCTTCCTCAACTCTGTCGTCACTAGTCTGCATTCGGTGTAGTAGCCAGTTGAAAGCACTCTGACAACAAAAGAAGAAGTGTTCAGCTGATAGCCTGAGTCACACAAGCAGGAGAGGAAGACCCGGCCACTTCCTGAGCACGCACACCGTCCTGCTGACCCAGCCCCACAGAGTCAGGGAACTGGTGTTCTCTCCCAGAACGTCACTACACCCAAGCTGTTATTCCGAGTCCCTGTCTCTCTGTTCTGAGTTACCTAGGATTGAGGCCGAGTTGAAAAAGAAAAGGAAGTGAGAAATGTGATTCTACTATTCACTCCTCTCCACAGATTCAAGGTTCAGAATACGTATCCTTGGTCATAGCTCCATTGTGTGCAAACCTTTTCAGATGACTCTTGCTGTAGTTTGGAGAGAGAAATCAACCTACTCCCTAGACAAAGTTATTCCTGTATGTTTCCAATAAAAAGAAACTTTCACTCTTTGCCATTTGGATCATTTTTCTCTTCACCTGGATGTCTCTTCTTTGGGAAATATCTGCTTTCCTGTGCTGAACACAGTCAGAATCTAGTATTCTGTATGTTCCATAGGCATCTTAGTGTTCACGGCTTCTATTAACATCCGTTATCCACTCTCATCTTAAATAACTTCCTGGACACGTTGTTCTCTACTAACTACGTTTCTGGTTGATTCAGTGGTTCCTTTAGGAAATACTTGTGCACTTTTTTTGCATTACACCTCTGCTGGGCATTGAGAAAAACAACAAATTGTTCTTTTCAACTAATACATACGTGATACACACATTTTCAGTATGCTTGGGAGATCAGAACTTAACAGGAAAGATAAGCAAACCAAAAGGAACACATAAGAAGAAAGGGGAAAGTGTAATGCACATGTCTGTAATCTCAGTGCTGTAGAGGCTGAGGTAGCAGTACCACTGCAAGGTCAAGGCCAGCCTCAGCTACACAATGAGTTCAAAGCCAGCCTGAACTACAACGTAAGACCCTGTCTGAAAACTTATAAATAAATAAATAAAGTAAAAAGAGAAGGAAAAGCAAAGCTGTATTGAGCCCTACATAGTGTGTTTTGGAAACGCAGAGTGGAAGCGGAGTCTGAGCAGATGCAGAGATAGCCGTAGAGAGATAGATTTCATTTACTTTGCTTTTGCCAAATTCATGTGCTGGTTGTTTTCCAAGTATCTGTTTAGCAGGGAATGGATCATCTTATGGAGAGATACTCTCAGGAGAAAGCTAGTTCTTGTTTTGATGAAATCTGACAAACCCAAACCCATCACAGTGGTCTCCTCCACCACATACCCACCAGCCTTTTATCTTCTAGAAACTTCAGGACCTGTCCTGAGGTTTCATCCCCAGGGTTGCTCTCCCTTGTCACTTTCCAGGGTGGCAATGAAAGGGCAGAACACTCAGGAAAAGCTAAAACAAAAGCAGTTGGGTAGTGTCCATAAAATTATTTGAAATAACATATGAAAAATATTAAAACCTCAATGAATCTGTCTATTTGCTTAAGATTCTTGGCTGACTCTGAGAGAAACATTAACTTCAGAAATTTATTTTCCCTTGCTTTGAGCTTTGGGCTCAATAGGCCACATACTTCTGGCCTACTGCAACAACTGAAATAGAAGTGGTGGCAAGTGTTAATCTGTTGTTGATTTCTTAGGTTTCTTCTCCTCTTAAAGGACTGAGCCAGCACTAGATGGAGCTAATTTTTACTATACTCATTTCATACCTATGCAGTCTAGGACACTCAAAGCTACATTAGGGAACAGAACCTTGTAAATTTAGTGTTTACATTGTGAAGAGCTGGGAGTAATCCTGAAAGTCATGGTATGTCACACTTGGCATTTTGTTGCGATACATTTTGGGATCTGGTGTTTCTTATGCTTGGAAATCCATCCAACCAATACCCGGGCTGAGCCCACCGCACGGAATACACATATCTGCCCCACTTTGCTGAAGTTTACTTGTGTCTGTGCATACTTTTCCACTGTTTATAAATTTGATAGAAACAATTATGTGCAATAATGTTTTTTAACAAAATGAGAAACTGTCCGAGTGTTGGAGCAAAGAGAGGGAGAGGGAGAGAGATCTACTACGTTATCCTGTTTCCCCCTAGCCCTGGCACTGTGACCAGCACAAAGGCACAGTGTGACTGTTCGTGGGGTATTTGACACAGTTCAGCTACAAGTAGGTACGTCCGACATACTGCAAACACTAAGACAGTCCACAGGAATGCACACGATTTTCAGAAATTATTCTCTATCCTTTTTACTCTATTTTTCCCTCTGAGCCATGTATAATCCTTCTGCAAGCATGACTTGTTATGGTGAACTTTAGTTCGCTGACCTTAAATAAGGTATCCTCTGCCAATCTGGAACTTTAACGATAAATTTTGCATTTGAGCAACATGATAAATTTGCTGCTAGGAGGTGGGGCCGTGTTGGAGGGACGGTTCACTGGGAGTGTGCCTGGAGGGGTGTATCCTTGTACCTGGTCCTACTCCTCCTCCGTCCCTTCTCTTCTCGCTCTCTCTTCCCCCCACCCCCGCTGCTATGAAATGAGCCGCTTTCCTGCACACCCCTCTGCCTTGCCATCATTGCCCTGGAGCCCGCTAACTGTAGATTGACACCTCAGAACCACTACCAAATCCAATCCGTTTCTCCTACGCTGTGGGTGCCGGGTACGGGAAAGCTGACGAACATAGGCCTGAAATCTAAGGAATAAAAGAAAAAACTGCTGTGACAGTGGAACCCACAGGGATATGTGCTCTGTGGGAGCCAGGTGAATTTCAGCGGTGGGGGGGGGCTAGCGGAGAACCACAAGTGTCCCACATCCAACCCCCTTCCTCCGAAACATGCTTCCTCAGGATCTTCTTCTGAGTGTCTATTGTGTCCTCCAGCCTCACTTTGCATGGTCATAGCACATCCCCAGACCACTGTGAAGAACAGGTGATTCTCCCTGTGGATGCTCACTGATCAGGAATAGGTCGTTTCTACTGCGCATCCCACCTTACAAGGCTGTACCTAGGGTAGTGATGGCGAACATGTGGCACGCGTGTCATCGCAGGCATGCAGAGCTCTCCCCATAGAGACCCAAGCCAAGTCACCCAACCTTGAAAGACGCAGCTGAAATATTTTCTAAAGCTAAAAATGCATTTAGAAAATTCTACATTTGCAGACAATCCTACAAGCTATCAGGAAATCTACAAGGAATTTTCTAGTAGGATACCAGCCCCAAAGGAGATCTTCAGCAACTGATTTTTACAGCTCCATAAATGGGGACAACCCAGTATTTCCTTACTTCTCCAGATAAGCCATGTTTGAAGGACTTAACCAGTATAAGCAAGTATGCTTATACTGGTTAGATTTTGGAAATCTGGAAATGGAGCTTTGGAATTTCAACAAAGCTCTATCTGGAAAAATAAATTCTATAACCTGAATGCAACACTTGAGAAGGTAAAGTGTGAAGGGTTGACAAAGGGCAGCACAGCTGGTAGCTCTGAAAATGAAATCCTTAGTGTGGAATTCTCTGCCCAATAATTTCCAGTCAGTGGAAGTATTTGGGATTGCTGTTTTTATTTTGTTTGGATCATGTTATGTTTGCGAGGAGCTGTTTTCAGTTTTACATTACAACAAATATGGCACAAGAAATGGACTAACAGATGACCTGAGTGCTGCCTGTGTTGCTCTCAGACAAAGTCTGAGCCAAGGTCTGACAAAGTATCAACATGCATACAGCAGCAGAGATCATGCAAAACCACCCCAAACGCAAACTTGCTGCTTTTCAATAAAAAGGTATTGGTATCACTGAAAGCTCTGTTACTGTGTTTTTCTTTTAAGACACAAGATATTAAGGTTTGAGCTGTTTTCTAGTATTCAGGTTTAATTTCAGTGTTGGGTTTTTGGGATAAACAGGTGGGTTTGGGGTTGCACTCTGAGCTCTTGGTCTCTAAAAGGTTTGCCCTGGAGCTGGGGATATAGATCAGTGGCATAAGCGCCTGCCTAGCAAGCGCAGGGTCCTGAGTTCAGTCCCCAGTACCGCCAAAAAATAAAATAAAATAAAATAAAAGGTTTGCCCTCAGAAGCTGGTCTGTCTCTCCAGCTTTTCTGTGATTTCTGTGAGAAACGACTGTATCTTTCTGTCCTGTGTTCCATACATCAGTCACAGTTCTTTGTACATAGCAAAGGTGTGCATAATGTTATTTTCTGAGTGGATTGTATCTCCTTTGCGCTATGCGCATGCCATTAGCATATATCACCATACTAAAAGTACTCTATCCACCAAATTAACGATTCATATCCAGTTGGTGAGAATTTGTTGAACGTCCACTCTCTTCCAGGTACGGAACTATGACTTGATTGGACAGAAAAAGTCTAGCGAATCCTGGAAGCAGTGTTGCTTATATTCAACGTGTGGGCCGAGAAGGATTTACCAAGACATTGAGGGAAAGGCATTAACTTTGTGGTACTGTGTGGTCGATACGGCAGCAACAGCGGCATCACCTGGTAGTTTATTAGAATTGCAGAATGTCAAGCCTTGCTTACAGACCGCAACACATTTGTAGGGCAAGGCCTGGCGCCTAGCAAGCACTTTAAAATTCTACCTCCCAGAGTGATATGATGTTTTTAGATCTTCTGGGAAAATACCCAGAAGAGGAATAGCTGGTTTAAATGGAACCTCTAGACCTAATTTGCGGAGAAATCTCCAAACGGCTCTCCACAGTGGTTGCACCAGTCTGCATTCCCACCAGCAGTGTAATAGAGTCCCTATTTCTCCACAGCCTCGCCAGCATCTGTTATTGGATG
>PVLD010016290.1:0-45476 GCA_004027595.1 Dinomys branickii | reverse complement strand
TGGCCCTGTTGGTATATTCAGCCTTGCCACGGGAAGTGAGGTCACAGTGGGCGTGGCCCTGTTGGTATATTCAGCCTTGCCATGGGAAGTGAGGTCACAGTGGGCATGGCCCTGTTGGTATATTCAGCCTTGCCACGGGAAGTACGGTCACAGTCGGCATGGCCCTGTTGGTATATTCAGCCTTGCCACGGGAAGTGAGGTCACAGTGGGCGTGGCCCTGTTGGTATATTCAGCCTTGCCATGGGAAGTGAGGTCACAGTGGGCGTGGCCCTGTTGGTATATTCAGCCTTGCCATAGGAAGTGAGGTCACAGTGGGCGTGGCCCTGTTGGGATATTCTGCCTTGCCACAGGCCTGAAAGATTGGAGCCAAGTGACCACTGACCTAAAAACTCTGAAACTGTGAAATAAAATGATTTTTTTTCTTCTTAAATTACCTCAGGTGTTTTGTCACAGCAGTTACAAGGTAACACACTACATGACTTTAGACAAGTGACTCAGCTTTGAAGTAACTTTTTTTGTCTGTAATATGTGAATTCAATCCATAGCTTATATGTATGTGAATACATGCAGAAGAGCATCCAGCACAGCACCAGGACCCTCACTGGCATATGTGATGTGGATAGAATGGAACGTGATATAGTAGAGGAAATTCTGTCTCTAAGATTTACTTCCTCAATTCCATAGGTCCTGCCTCCAGCAATGAAATTCCTACATAGTAAAACAGTTCATAAAGTAGAGCCGAAAAATTCAAAACGAAAAATTTCCCCCATCCAGCTTTGTAATTTGAACAGTGGTTTTATAGATGTGTCTGCAGCATTCCTTGATCATAGAGTTTAGAGACACAGTGTGAACTCACTGGTTGGGAGCAGAGGAAATCTCAGTTCATCATAAAGATGTATTGAAACATTTTCTTTTGGAATATTTTCATGACTAAAGAGGAGATATTTATTATTCATGCTTTATGACACTACAAAGGAGGAATAAATCTTTCCAGGAGGCAATCTGAAAATTTGGATCTTCACTATAAACCAAATATTATGTGATTTACCAATGTATGGGGATAATGCAATAAACTCCCAAGTATCAAGATATATTTTTGTTGTGTTTGGCCAGAATGACATGTTTTCCAGATCATAAAAAGGCTCAGCTAAAAGAGCTGTCTTCTAAAAAAATTGTATTTCTAAAACAGTTTATTCCCATAGAGAACTAAATGATAGCTTTTTGTTTCTTTTAATATACTTGAACATTTTGGAGGGTGACAGAAAAGAGACATATGAAAATATAACAATGTATCGGATGCAACCAGTAATACATATTGGAAATTTTGTTCCCTATTCATATTATAGCAACAAAATCATGTTCTTTTTGATTCCTAAAAGTATCTTCCTAGAATTCTACACATCTTTCCTTCCTTGACTTTTGTTCCATCTTGAATTTTCTCGAGCTGTATTTATAAAGTTATTTTTTGGTGAAAAAGTGGTATTTATTTTCAGTAAATTTTCATATTTTATAAAAAAAATCACTCCGAGCAAACTTTCCAAGATTTCCTTAAAATTCTTGTATTACTATATTAATTGAGGATTGGTATTTACATATTTTAATATAGAAAGAATTGTGTCCGCAAATTTGTGAAGTAAAAACCTCCAGAAATTGCCTCCTACATAAAAACAATAGGAAAATTGGTTAAAAAAAAAAAGAATCAATTTTTTTGGTAACTCTAGAAATTACAGAGCTCTGATGACAGATAGTAGCTGTGCACTGTAGCATCTGAACAATCTGGTGAGAATTTATTAAATAAAAGTGCCTCAATCTTGCTAAGAGCAACAAATACTATGGCATTTTAACCTGCTATATCCTGAATCTTCTCCAGGACTCCTGCTTTTTGGTCTATTACAGACTTGAAAACCAATACTCTGCAACCATAGAAAATCAGAAGTTTGGAAATCATGAAAGAAGGGAGAAAGAGATTGAGGTTCTTGGAAGGACATTCTTCTATGGCTACCTTTATGTGACCACATGTGGAAATCATTCAATATGGATACCTTTTCTTCAGAGCATTTATCTAAAACAATGACAGACAATTGTTAACTTTTGTGGCTCCCAGCAGCAATCTGTAAAAACAGTGGACCAAATGCCACAAACATATTTAGATCTGCACCCATCTCCAGAAACATGTGCATGGTCAGAAAAGACCTGAGAAGACCTTAACACCTAATTCTGACTGACTTTGAGAATCTACATCAACAGAAAGTACAGGCTAAGCAAAAGTTTCTGCCTGTCTGAAACTAAGGGATAACTCAAAATGAATACAGAGTCTTTCTATCAAAGCTGGCAGCAGTGTTTTCTAGATTTGTCACAAAAGTGAGATAACAGGACAAATCACTACCGCCCTGAATTGGAAACACAAACAATACTAAAAATCACAACGTACTGCAATAGAAACTTTGGAGAAAAAAACCTCCAGGGGAATCAAAATCATGGAAGAAAAAGCCTGAACTGTAATTTATAAATTACTGAAAGCACAGAGGGAACAAGTCTGAGAGTGAAAATCTTTAGGACACTGAAACAGGAGCACACCATTACACCGCTCTGAGTTATAGGAAATTGACACATCTTTCCGAGTGAATCTCACTGGAAATGTCCCTCAAGCCTCTAGCAAGACAAGGAGTACAGGGCTCGCTCTGAAATGAAGCAGGGTACTCTGCTTGTAATAAGGCATTCCCATAAGAAATGCAAATTTGCCAGATTTTAAACTATGGGAATTTTATAAGATTTATCTCCCCATTTCCTATTATCTATCTACTAGTTCGATTTTTTTTTATATTTTGAGTTTCTCATATAAGAGAAACTGCAATATTTAAACTCATGTATCTGATTTTAACAAGACCATTAATATTACAGGCTTAAGGTGCATCCTACAAATGATTCCAAGTATTTTCTTTTTTATATGCTTCTATTGAGAATTATAAAAAATGTAAAGAGCCATGATTTCTACCTTTCTCCCTAGGACTGGTAGAGAATTACTCCTCTATTTATGACCTTTTTAATTTTATCACTGTCTAGGTGTCTTCTAGCTAAGAAAGTATTCCCTAACCATCATCAATCACTTTACCCTTCTATTTCAATCTTGAGTTTTACAATAACAGTAACTTATAAATATACATTTAAAATTTGTGTTCATTTGATAGAAAATAGCAACTGCCCAAATCAGACCTTAATCAAAAGCTACGTGTTTACTCTGAGAAGAAACATCCCTTCTGCCCGAAGGTTCCAGTAATTTTAACTCAGAAAATACTTTTAGATACATTTGGTCCTAAACACCATGGGAATTATATCAGTGAATGAAATTCTGTGTCTGACTTGGACAACGTCATTATCTATTAGGTACATAGTGCTAGTCAGATAAGCACACAAATAGCTTCAGTTACATACAAAATGGACTAAATGCAATAGCTAAGGGATGAAACACTATAGTCATCCACAGAAAAGCAATTGTTGCACCCAATTATGGTACTGAGCGAATGCTTCTCAGACAGCAGTGATTCTCAAGCCTGGGAAATTTAAGAGAGCTTGAAGACGAATTCACTTCAATCAAATGAAGCAAATACCTCAGGCAAATGCCCTGTCAGGATTTTTAAGGTGTCCCTACTTGATTTCAAGACACAGTCAAGTTGGAGGATCATCTTTATAAAAGACAGCAGTGAGGAAGGAATACTCAGAATTAAGGAATGAGTGAGGGTTCCACTGAAAGGGATACATTATTAAAGCACTTGGAAAAATGTCCTCAAAGTAGCCAATATATTTTCATTCTACAAACTTCAGCTCATTATACTATTCTTTGAATTATAATATTCTCTGAAAAGCTTTTGCTGATTCCTTGAATGATAGCAATAATAATCTTAATAATGGCAATAAAAACTGACACTTTCTAATAGCCCTTGCGGGATGCGAGCTATCACCCCAAGCAATTTGAATATGTTTTAATATTAACCCTCCCAACAACACTAGGAGCTAGATAATAGTATTCTTTCCATTTTACATGACAGGAGGGTAAATAAAGTTGTTGCCAAGCTTTGAACACTAAGAAGTGGTGGAATCAGACTGAAATGCGACCAGAATCCATGCTCTGGCAGACAACCAACTTCAGCTTGTTGTTTGTTACAAAGCCTCCATCAAATCCAGACACATCAAACTTCAGGCACATTATGCCACATGCTGTCTTGTAAATTTTTACTTTTACTACTTCTTTATTCATTCAATAATCAAATACTGAGCATATTCTCTGTGCCAGAAAATATGGCTGATTTCTAAAACTATGGGGCCATATGTGTGAAGGAATCTGTAAAAGAGTTTTAGTTTAGAGATCAGTAAACTGCAGTTGACAGGATACCTCAAGATGGTCGCCTATTTTTATAAATAAAGTTTTATTGAGCCACATCTGTGGTTTATGTATTATCTGTAGGTACCTTTGTGTTACAACATCAACGTGGAGTATCCAGGGAAAAAGACATGGCTATAAAGCCTAAAATATTTACTATCTGACCCTTTATAGAAAAGTTGACAACTCTTATCTAAACAATAGGAAAAGCAAATCACCAATGACTACCCAATGATGTACATGATCTGGTGTGTTTAGTATATAGTAAGAACAGAAGACCAAGTATCTAGATTAGGTCAGAGTTGGCCAAAAGTTTCCTAGAAAGCAACTCTGAGCTATGTTTTGTCCTTTCTTGTTTCTTTTATCTCAATGTAATACATGTACACATTAATAAAGAACACAGAACTTCTAGTTACATACAACTTCTATTGCACAGAAGTGACTACTGACAACACTAATGTACTCTACATTTTGAAAAGCTAGAAGAAAAAAATGTTGAAGATTTTTACCAGAGAGCAATGATAAATATTTGATAAGATGGATTTGCTTAATGTGGTTTAAACATTACACAATGTATACACATATCAAAATATCACTTTACTATATCAAAATGCACAAGGTTTATGTTTTCAAATATCAGTTAAAAATTTAACTTTAAAAAGTTACTAAGTACATTAAACAAAGTGATTAATTCTTATGTAAAGAATTTGAAATTAAAATGCAAAAAGTATTTGTCTTCTTTGAGTCCTCAAATTAATTATACGAATTCTGATTTTTTGTAACCCATTGAGCTAGAGTGGAAAAGATAGCATGCAGTTGTTCATTATTTTCAGTTAAATTTATAGAATTATCAACAATACACTTCTTCAAGTGCAAAATGGCTGTAATACACTATACCTGGAAAATCCATAGGCAATTCAAATGGTTGTGGGGACTCACAACTTTCAATATTTTCACAAATTTCAGCTATGATCTTCTTAATTTTGAGACCAGTGATTTTAATCACTTCTCCTGTTGAAAAACAGCATTCGTTTCCAGACATTTCGTAAATAGAGCCTGAATGGGAAACAGAAAAGTAAAAATAATTTCTAAACCATAGTTAAGTGCTGCAGAGCAAAGTGGGAGCAAAAACCTGGCATGAAGTGTTTTCATATGGTTCATCTCTTTGCTACCCATGAAAGACAAATTTAATTAAGCTTGGCAAAATGTACATAATGTCTAGGGATCACACTGGATTTTCACTTCACCCACTGGACAAAGTATAACCAATTTTATTTTTGTATTATTATATGTTGAGTTTAGGGTTTCTTTAGCACCTTTAGCTCATCTGTCCAATGTCAAACTGAAAATACATCTTTCACCGCTGGAATTTCTGATTTATTTTTATTGGGTCACAGAAGTAGACTCAAATAATACAGTAATCTAAGTAAATACTACAAGATTATAACACAACCCAAGATCCAAAGACAGAGAGATTTGCACATGGGGTTTTATATTAGGAGCATCACATTTATTTGTCAGACCTCTTTCTATTTTCTTGAATATAAGACTTTTGAGCATTTTTATCTGTTGGTTTTTAATAAACTGGAAATAACTCTCAATAACTTTAAGACAGACCAGCCCAGATAAACAAAAAAAGCTTCATGTTAGTTCAGTCTCTTTCCTTAGAAGCCTTTCATCATGTATGCTGATGTTGGACTTTGTATCCATTTTTCCCCAAGCCCACCGTGGAAGGGCAACGGAGAGTGAAGCAATGAAAACTGCAGCAACAGGAGAGAAGACAGACGCCCGCACTGGACGATCTGTCCCCACTAAAAAGGAAACAGTGCCGAAGTGCCTCCCCATCATATTATAGCATTACAAGGGAGCAATGAAATCAAACTGAAGTTAATAAACATTATGGAACCATAGGCGCTAAAATATAATATTGATGTTTCCTTACCTGCAAGATGGTTTAGGTCTCCTTACCTCACTGCATCTAAAATGCGTGGGGACAAGATTTTATGTTGGTTGTTTTCTGAATTTTTCTAAATTAAACACTCTCATGAACTCTTGCCTGATGTATAGTAAGAAACTAAAAGTATTTTTGGCATTTATAGTTCATGACAGCTAAAAATGTTATTAAGCCTGGCATCCAGCCTAGCTTTAAACAGCTGCATGTGAGTCCACCAGGTAATGGAACACAGTCACACTAAAATAACTGAAGGAGGTTCAGCGTGGCGGCTGCTCACACAGGGCCTACGAACATGAAAGCATAGCCAGCCCTCGGCAACCTACCAAAACGAGTGTGCTGGCCACATACCCTTCCAGGATACCCTGTTAGCCAAATCCCACCAGAAGCTGGAGGACACAGAGCTGACGGGCACCCCCTAGAAGTCAGAGAGAGTAGACGTCAGGCAGAGTGGAAATGAAAATCAACCCCACAAACACTCTCGTCCATCACATGACAAAGAATACTTTTGCAGAGTAGACGGTATATTCTGTCTGGCCCTCCAACTTTCAGTATGTTCCGTACTTGCGCAATGCTCTTCTTTCTCATACAATTCCCTTAACTACTTCCATTCTCATACTTTTATCAACTCCAATACATAGCATTATCATCAGTCTCAAATCCTTTGTGGAAGAAATTGAAATATTAAAATAAGTAGTAAAAACCCATGGTGGCATTTTTCTCCAGTGATCTCAGAATAGATACTTGCTATGATCTTCATTTGTCAATTAACCGCATACTAATGTTTTACATCTTCAGTATTAGCTCACTCTGCATTTAACTTTTTGTGAGTTTAGTTTTATCAGTACCATTTCAGTTTCAAGAAAAAAGATCTTGCCTTAGGTTTTAGCATGACTACAATGCATCAGTCTCCCTTGTTCCTTCAGTCAGCAAACTGCAGCAAGAGCCTACTTTGTGTCAGACATTGTGATAAACAGCAGGCATCAGAGGGAAAAAGCGTAATAGTTTCCCTGCTCCAGAAGAATGGACAAGATAGGCAGACAACTGCAGAAGACTATGACAAAGCCGCTATAACAGAGAAAATACGGGGTATGGTGGGCGTACCTCAGAGACACTCAAGTAAGCAGTTACAGGGGGAAGAAATTGGGCAGTGATCCCTCAAGCAGAGGACGGCTGCGCTAGATTTCAAAGGAAATATCACGGGATCCCAAGACGAGGAAAGGAAATAGTATTCAAAAGGACCCTGAGACGAGATGGAGTCTTACACATTCTAGAAACTTCAAGTAGTTTTATGCATAAACTGTTAAGAAAGAAGATAAAGTGATGAGAAAAAATAAAGAAACAAGGAAAGTAGACGGATGGAGGCCAGATCATGCAGCCTTTATGAAATTACCAACACATCATGCCATTCGAATTCCAAAGCAACCTCAGTGCCAGAGAACATACATTTCCAGTTATCAGGGTCCAGGAACAAGTACCAGTTTAGGCAGCGGTCATTTGTACTCTAGATTCACTGTCCAAACTGTGGCTCATTGTGTCATCTGGGAGCTTGTTAGAATCTCGGCGAGACCCAGACCTGATGAATCAGAACGTGCATTTTTAACAAGATCTTCAGATGATTTGCAAGTACATTAAGGTTTGTAAAGCATTGGTCTAGGCAACAAATACATAACATCTATAGTCTGTTTTGAGAAAACTGCAAAACTAACTGAAGAGAGGAGGGCTAGGCAGGAAGAGAAGGCTTTGGAGAACAATGCTCTAAGCCAGCATAGGAGAGGAAAAGATTTCACATAGAGAAGTCACATAGCAAGATTTCTCTTTGTCACATTATATAAAGCATAAGTTATCCTCGCCAATTTCAGGTACAGCCTCTGGGCTTAATTTTAACACAATGGGTATCTAATTGCAGCTGTATTATAAATCCGACTGCCTGTCTTGGAACATCACCTTTCTTTCAAAGGTTCAAATAGAATCCAAAGTGAAATGATAAATTCAGGTGAGATTACATATCAATTCACAGAACAAGGAGCCATAGAATTCAATGAAGAGAAAATTCTGTGAGTTTTGGTCCCCAGACATAAAGCTTTTGATTCTTTAAGTCTTGTTCTAAGCATTTCTTTCCTTTTGAAAAAAAAAAAGAAAAAAATTCATTTCTTTCAGTCATGTAAGGACTCACCCGAATGCTAACATTTGCATTTCTCTTTTCTGTTTTGTGACTTCCAATTTTCCAACCTCACAAGCTGCTAGCTCATCTTTAAGAAAGAGAATGCTCAGCAATGTCCACCACTAGAAAGTTATGTCTATGACAGGTGACATGGATGTACAGCCAAGCTCAGATCTCTGAAAGTGAACGGACCTTGCTAGCACCAGCATAATGTCTCTTAAAACATATTCTCCTTCATCTCTTATATAACATGGTGAATTTTAAAAATAGCCGGCTTTCCTAATCTCAGGTGTAATTTTCTTTTTGAAATTTTGCTGAGATGTGTCTCAAATATGTCTATGTATACATAGACATACACATTAAATTGGCATTCATTGCATTTTAACCACCAGGTATGTATTTTGAATATGTGAGTCTTACATCTATTCAATCTTTAGACTGATTCTTTCCGAGTCAGAGCATATGTATTGTGCATAATGCCAAACATCAGAGAAAACTGGAACAAAGCAGCCTGTTTTCAGTGATCAAACATCGCCCCTGCGGGCGGTAACGAAAGAGCCATGTGCCTTTGAAATCACCTTTTCTGTAATGCTACTTTGCTCAATAAAAACGATACATTAATATCCTTTTATGAACTCACCTCTCATTTGACAGTCCGTATAAGTAATGCTGTGATCACACTGAAACAGCCAAAACAAACGGTTCAATAGATTTTCTTCCAGTTTCCCTCAGAGTTAAAAACGTGTGACAGTCAGGAAGGAAAAAGCTACATTGTTTGGATGTTCTCTCCTCTTTATGCAGACGCGCTCGGCCTCATGTCAAACTAAGGAGCCACTCATTCCTTCTCTTCTTCACCCACCTGTTCAAGGCCAACCAATCCCAAAACTTCAGCTCCTGTTCATCTTCTTCAAAGCCTTTCTGGACCCCCACACCTAAGTAAGAATTAATTCTCTCCTTTGTTCCCTAACAGTGGTTTGTATTTATCTCCGTTAGCACACATATGTGATTACTACCACAGCCTGCTATTATCATATTGTTTTCTGAAGACTGATATTGTATATAGTTTGGAATTTGTTAGAAGTTCCCGTATTCACTATATTTATAACCCCCAACCCACATGCATAACTACTTACACATAGGTTACACATAGGTATATAGGTTCACACTAGGTACCATGTACCAAGTTGCACATAGGTACGTAGGTTTTGTCCCTAATGCATGGTGAGTTCTTACTTAGCTCTGCTGTGAAATGATAATAAAATGTTGGGAATATGATAATGGTCATCACAGACCATCAGGTTAAAATATATTCAACTCAGGGTTTTGGCACGGTTTGCATCTTCGGTGGGTGTGTTTAAGCGTATGTGAGATTCGATGACCACCTTATGAATTCCCCAGATGAGGAATAAGGGTAAGTGAATGCATAATATAATTTCTGCTTATTTTACCACTTTACAATCATGATTGCCATTTTTACATTGCTGCGATGGAGGTGGAAGCTCATGTGAGAAACAGAGAGAGGTATGAAGGAGCTAGGCAACTGTCTCTCAAACTACGACTGATAATATATAAATCACACCAGACTGTGGTTGCCAGTGCAGTCACATCTTTTCTCAAGGAAAGCACACACTCTCAATAAGGAGAATTCTCTTAAGAGGAAGCTTTTAAGTGTGAAATTATTTTATTAGAACCTTTTCCCATGACTAGGTGGCTGATAAGGCATTAAGACATCATTAGAGAGTTCACAATTTCCTCTAGATAGTTAGTTCACCAGAGGAATGGCATTTAAAGAGACTGTGCGTGCAACAGACATTGACATGGTCCGTCTTCAGTACAGATTCCTGTCCCCTGTGAGGGAGAGGCAAAGTCTTTCTCACTGCGCAAAGAGTATATTTTTTAAAACAATTGAACATGATATTGGATACAGTATACAAATAAGTGGGCATGAAATCCCTAATAACTTTCCTAGGGGTGGATTTATTTGAGAAATATAACTGAACATTGGTCATGAGTGGTCTTTTAAGGTCATACTTTCCCACCCCAGAAAAACATCAGTATAGAGAGGCAAAAATAATGAGATTGAGAATTAGAAAAATGATGGTTGCACTAAACTAATTGGTAACATCACTGGGTTCTAAGAATATAAAGTTCTCCTTGATAACTAGTGGGTTAAGTCTTCTTGATAACTGGTAGGTTTATCCAAGAAGTCAAGCCTAAAAACAAAAATATAGGAGAAACTATATTGTATGTTGGTAAAACTTTAAAAGCCTCAGCTCCAGGGAAAAATGAAGCTTCTGTGGGATGGAAAGACTCAGCTTTGAGAGCCCAACAAACAAACAAACAAACAAACACGCACACAAACACACACTCACATGCACACACACAGATTAAAATATGAGTGGGTCCCGAAACCAAAATAGCCCAATTTCTTAACTACTCCAAGTGATGTGTGTGGCATTCAGATGATTCAGGAATGAGTCACAGTTTCATATACTAGCTAAAAACTTGCCCCTTGCTTAATGGCAAAATATATTAGCAGGTTTAAAACTGTAGGAAGTGGGTTTGCAAGTGGTTGTTATGAAGGAGTCCTTCGCTGTGTTCTGGGTCAATGATTACCAAGCAAATGCAATTAGGGTGTATAGGAAATGAATATCTCTCCTGCTACCACAAAACATTTTCCTGCCATGGCGGAACAAATCAGGAGCTGGTTTATTACTATAGGAAACACTTCGTTCCAAATACATTTCATATATTTTAATATAATTGCCAATATTTTACATGTTTAATGTTAAGTAAAGCTACTATAGACCTCTATAGCCATGTAAAATCATAAACCTGTTCTCCACTTTCTATCTAATGAATATAAATGCACTGATTGCATTGATTATATCAGGCCTCAAAGGTACTATAAAGTGTTCACATTATACATAAAAAATAAACTTTTATGGAGTTATATATTTCCCTAAGTTCATTAGCATTAATAAAGTACTTCATTAGCTATTCTGATCATGAATTATGGTTTAGAAATTGAAAAGTAAGAATTTAGAAGTTTTGTAGAAATTTTTGAGGTTACATACATTGAATTAAACAAAAATTATTCTAGTATTTTGTGTCTTTTTACTTAATTTTCACTTTTCATTTAGCTTGTGTTGTATTAAAGTACTAGTCTATGATAGATTGAAAAAAAAAAAGTGAGGCCTTCCCCACAGAGAGTTTGAGAAAATTTTCTTAAGGTACTAGATATAGACGTAAGACCTCAGGAAAATCAGGAATACAGAATATAGTCTGAAGGAGACAGACAGTTTGTAAAGTTGGGGAGTCTAGAGGTTTGGCTGAGTGATTCAGCAGGAAACCAGGGTGCTTACCTTGTACACATCCTGAGCCTGTGGAATAGGAGGGCATGGACATTGTGTGAGAGCTGCATGCCCCCTGAGTGGGGGTAGCCTGTTTACAGTGTAAGGGAAGGAAAGAGGCTGCTTGCAGGAATTCCTCCCTTTTCTGGGTTATTCTTGCTGTGCTCTGCTGCCCTGAACAGTTTGCCCTCTGCTATGTGCCACTCTGCCTCAGAACCAACCAAGTATGGACTGAAACCTCCACAAACTGTAAGTTAAATAAACCTTTCCTTCCTTCATTTTGGGCGTTGGGTATTTTGTCTCAGCAACAAGAAAAAAGTAACCAAGACAGAATTTGGTACCAGCAGAGTGGGGTCATTGCTTTACATACCTGACCATGTGGTTCAAGAGCCTTTGGAAATTGCTTGTGGGAAGAGTTGGAAAGGTTTGGAGATGTCTGGTCAGAGATCGGAAGACCAGAAGGCTGATAGAAACCCTGCCGGTAAAGACCAGGTTCAGGAGGTTTCTGTTGGGAAGGACTTTATTTGTTGGGCTCCAGATGATGTACGTTATGGCTTGGCAGAAAGTTTGTCTGCATTTTGCTTGTGTCCAGAGACTTTGCCTAAGACTGAGATTAAGGGCATCAGCAAACTGATTAATCTGGCAAAAGAAATTTCAAGGCAGTCGAATGTTGGGGCAGTGGCATGGCTATTGTTGGGGGATTTTAGCCAGATTTATATTGACAATCAAGAGCAAAGAGCCCAGCAGGATGATCTAAAATGTTGTGAGTTTGGCCAGAAAGGAAGCTCCAGTAAAACTGTAGATTGCAAAGATAAGGCTGAGGAGCTCTCTATTGCTGAGAAGGAACAAGAGAATGGAAAAGATGGCCTGAGGGCATCACAGGAAACAAGTCTCCAACCTTTGCAGTCTCAAAACTGCAAAGGTGAAAGACCTGGCCTTGAGAAGGAAGCCAAAGAGTGCCAGGTTCCAGAATAGAGGCAGCATAGAGAATTTGCTCCTCAGCATTGGATTCAGTGTGCCCAGGGATCCAGGCACTCAACCCCTATGGCCAAGAAAGAGGAATGTTTGGCTACTGCTCCAGGTGGCAGCAGACTTTGGCATCATCCACGTGACCCTGGCTTTAGGTGCATGGAGAATGCAAGAGTTCTGAGGTTAAAGAGGCTTCCATCAGATTTCAGAAGGCCTGGGAGGCCAGGCAGTGTGCCCCAGAGAGGGCAATATGTGAGGCTGTGAATGTAAAGCAAAAGGTGCAGTGGAGACCTCAGAAGTTTAGAAAAGCGAGGAATGTGGATCATCTGAGGAAAGCTGCAAGGAGGGAGCTAAGAGAGAAGCCACAGAGGCTGTAATCACCAGAAGTGCCATAGGGGTGGACTCATGCAAGCCTTTTGGAGCTCAAAATGTGCCAAAAATTGCTTCAGATGCTGGATGTGGAATTACAGGACACAATGTTAGCCCTGCTGGATTTTGGACTTACTTTGGTCCCAATGCTCTATATTTCCCTGTTGGTGCCTTTTGGAATGGTAATGTTTATTTTGTGTCTTTAAATGTTAGAAGTGTTTAATTTTCATTTGTACAGGGGTGGTGTCTTTGTATCTGGAAACTGGGTTTAAGGAAATGTATCTCGTTGCCAAGTTGACAAGGGGTGGAATGTTATGGTTGATACATTGTGTCAACTTGGGGAGTCTAGAGGTTTGGCTGAGTGATTCAGCAGGAAACCAGGGTGCTTACTTTGTACACATCCTGAGCCTGTGGAAGAGGAGGACATGGACATTGTGTGAGAGCTACACACCCCTGAGTGGGGGTAGCCTGTTTACAATGTAAGGGAAGGAAGGAGGCTGCTTGCAGGAATTCCTCCCTTTTCTGGGTTATTCTTGCTGTGCTCTGCAGTCCTGAACAGTTTGCCCTCTGCCATGTGCCACTCTGCCTCAGAACCAGCCAAGTATGGACTGAAACCTCCACAAACTGTAAGCTAAATAAACCTTTCCTTCCTTCATTTTGGGTGTTGGGGTATTTTGTCTCAGCAACAAGAAAAAAGTAACCAAGACAAGAGTTGAAGCCAAACGTACTGCAAAATGTAAAATCACAAGCTCTTGTACAAAAATATAATCAATTTCATTAAGATATTTATCTCAATGACTCCAGCAGCCTGGGTGCCCTAACTAAAAGTACAGACATATTAATCAACTCGGCAGCAGTAGTATTAACTGCAAATTACTACACTATGATTCCCATTCCGTGTTATACTCTTCTGAGTTGTATAAGCCTACGCTTGAACCGAATGGACTTTGAATGTTTCAAGGTGCTGAGCATGCATGCCAAGGTCCAAAGCCTTGAGCAGGAGAAATCTCCTAGATCAATGCTATGAATTTATCTAAGTAGCATGACAGATATTCTCCATGACAGACATGGAAAATATGTCTAGTGTATCCTACCACTTCACCTCACCATCTCTAATCAGCTAGGGCATATTTTAGGCTGAATCTAGATGTAGTTTATTAATCCTCCTCAATGTGAGGTTCCATGTGACTATCCATTAACTGGAGTTGGATTACCAGGTATGAATTATTGCTGGCCAGTCCTACACTGGGACTTCTTTCTTGAAGCCCGTTTGATTTAAATGACTTTAATCATTTAATAGAGCTCACTTGCTGAAAAGCCTTTGACAAAAGAAGTCTAGAATAATACAGGCCCCTCCCACTATCCATCATTTCCTACAGGCCAGGGGTCTGCACTGAGGGGTAAAACATGAACCTCGTAATTATCACAACTTTGTATAGCTGAATGGCATGTATAGAATGAGTGTAGATTTTAGTTGTATCTCTAACCAAAGTGACAGGAATATGAAAAATCTATTGAATTATTGACTCTCAGTATCAGACAGGAACTCAAATACCATTTTATTTTGCGAATAATATTCTTCAGTGACTGAAGCCCTATCTAACAATGCTACCAAGTGGTTATTTGTATTGGAACATTTATATTGCTGGAGTTCCATATTTTTTAATTTTAAAATTAGGATTTCTTTTAAGGTGACTTTTTAAATTCATTGTAAAACCATACTTCATTTTGTTAAGTATAACCTTTATTACACATCTTATTACATTTATTAATATGTAGGATATGTGTATCTTGGAAATCCAAACCTTTGATTTGCAATTTTTTTTACTGATGTTGCACAAAACAGATTTTGGAAGTAAAAAAAAAAAAAAAAAACAGCACATTTGATTTTGTTCTCTTTGTAATTAGAAAAAAATTATTTCCCTTCCATCAGGGTGGGAAAGTCTTTCCTCATGCAGCAAATCTCTCTTGGCTTGAACAAACGTCAAACAAGTGAAGAATATACAGGGCTGCAGTTGCCGCCTAGATGGCTCATTATATAACTACTTGAACCACAATTTCATGACTGTGAGTGCCCTCCTTGGAGTTACATGCCATCATATCCCACTTTTCAAACTCTATGTGACTTAGTGCTCCCAGGGAGCCTGGATTAAACCTGCCAGGCATGTTCACAGGACATTTCCTGCGAGAAAAACTAAAAATTTTTGTATGAAGAATAAGCAAGCATTTCATTTGGCTTTACCAATAGTCAAAGCAATCCCTAGTATAAAAATAAAAATAATTCAAAGACAAGCAGTAAATTTACAAAAATAAGTCCTCATGAGTAGCTGGATCCTCACGCTGCATCCTTTCCATATTTCCACATTAAAGCCAAAATACACAGATTATTTCTACAAAGAAGGTAATAGAAGCTTTCGTTGTTCAGCACTGAGACTCAAAGTATTTTTGAAGGCTTGGGGAGATAATAGTCTTGAAAATATAGGTTTTATCAGAAGAAATGAAGATCTTTCATGATTGTTATACTCTTTTATCCAAATGTAAGAGTCAAATTATGTAAGATTATCATAGAATAGATTTCAAACCAATAGAGATTTGCTGCATGAGGAAAGACTTTCCCGCCCTGATGGAAGGAAAATGAATGTTTTTTTCTAATTACAAGGAGAACAAAATAAAATGTACTGCTTTTTTTTTTAACTTCCAAAATCTGTTTTGTGCAATATCAGTAAAACAAAAATTGCAAATCAAAGGTTTGGATTCACAAGATGCTTCTTTTGAGAGAGGTACATGCCAGGCCCTGAGGAAGAAGGTCATAGAATTTATATTCTGCAGTTAGTTTGAAAAAGGAATGCAGAATTTCCAGTATTTTCTGGTAGAATCCATGGGAAGTAGGGAGCTCAGGGGAGAGTTACAGTGGAGAAAATCTAGTTCTGATTAGAAGACACCATTTGGAGAGATGTAGACTTCCACAAATAGCCTACCCAGAACCTTCTATGATCAGCTCCAGGAAGCTGTCACTGTGGACTGTGACAAATGGCCATTCTAACAAATTTTAAATCAACCTGAACAAGCTCAGCTTCACAGCTCTTCTACAGCTACCTGTGTATTCACCAAAATGATGCCTATTCACATATAGAGGCTCCTAAATCCATCATTCAGTTATTTGTTAGAAGGATGAATAGCAGTCAAACAGATATTATACTTATGATTGCAGCTTATTGCAGAGAAAAGATTCACATTAAAGTGAGCAAAGGGAAGAGATACACACTCATAGGGCAGAGTTGGGAATAACCTGGCACAAGTTTCTAGTCACTCTATCCTGATGGATTCACATGCACTGAACATAATTATCCAAGGAGTGATGGGTAGCAACATGTGCAAGCTGTTGGCAATCAGGGGAGTTCACCTGAGCCTTAGCGGCCTGGTGCATTACTCTGAGTCAGTCACATAAGCCTGCGTGACTGCCCTCAGCTACTCAACATCTAGGTCTACTCTCAGTGATTGAAATGGTACACTGTGGCACAGCACCAAGACAAACAGAACCAGGCATCCCCCAACACTCACATGTTTTCATAAACTCTCTGAAATGGCCCAAGGTCCAGATTACACAAAGATCCTGTTTCCATTTAGGTTTTCCACGAGCTCATAAGATAAGTCTCACAAGCTGGTCAAAGGCCTGGCTTTTTCTTTGGGATGTACACAGCCAGAACACTTAATGTTTGCTGAGATAACCCTGGACTGAGCAATAAGTATCAAAACTCTGGCTAATCTTGTCAGGTAAAAAAAAAAAAACATGCAAGACTGGGAAAGGGCAAACAAATTATTGTGTATCTTTTCAATGGAAAGCTCAATATTGACTAGTAGCCTTCTGGGAATCATTTGATTTTACAGAAATATAAACCTGTGCATGATGTTATATTCCCTTGTGGAAAATTGACAGAAATGTAAATTATCCTTATCCATAGCAACATGATAGTTATTTTCCTCTGCAATGAAAATACTTTCCCAGTAGACAGGCAATTGATCCAGATCTTATAAAAAGAAACCCTACACATTACATGATTATAAGTGATAATAAGGTTTGGACATACTATAAATTTGTTTTGGCATCTCTGGTTATATTTTTGCTTGTGTGTTTGTGTGGGCTTGAATTGATTTATGTCTGTGTCTGTATCTGTATCTGTTTATGTGTTGTGCTGTGTATGGAACACAGGATCATGCACATACTAAAGCCTCAACACTGAACCAGATTTTCTATCTCACTGGTTCTCTTTGTTAAAATGTTTCAATAAGTTGAAATGTTTTACACGCTCATTATATGTTTATATCAAAGTTATGTTTTGAACTTTGTGGATAATTTTAATTTAGTAATCTCATATTAATTGCATAACATTTTATTATAACAATAAGTGGGATATTTTATTCCCAGAAATGCATTAATAAAATAAGGAAAGTCTCCAATATTTATATTTGGTCAGGTTATGTACCATGTTAAAACACACTCTTCTTATCTTTGTAATAGTAATACTTGATTTATACTGGAGATTTTCTTTCTTCTCTCTCTCTCTTTTACTTTCTCCCTCTATGAGGTATATGATTTCCCTTCTTTTATTTTCTCATTTATTGAAGTATTTATTTTAAATTCAAAGAAAATATTTAGATTGTCTTCAATATATATTAGATGTTCTCAGGCCTTTTATAAAGTACAGTATTCATTATGTCAAATTATCCTTCTCTGAAAGACCTCAATTTTCCTCATTTTTCTGTAAACTTCAGAAAACAATGAAAAAACTTTCAGAAGAATTGAACTGAAAGGTGTAATATTAAAATTTTTTCAATACTTATTAAATTTTCTATCATCCACTGAGAATCTAATATCATCTAACACAGAGTATAAAACTAGACAACCCCAAATAAATCAAAAAGCCTTCCAAAAACAGAGGTGCTATTTTCTTGAGAAACTCACTTTCTAAACAGCTCAAAAATATAAAGAACAAAATCAAAGAAACCAGTAGACACTAACAGAGCATAGAAAGAGCTTTGACAACAGCTGTTAGGGTTTTTTATTGATCATTGATAGCATTGTTAATAGCCAAGAAAAATAGTTTGCTGTAGAAAAGAATATAAGGATACTGCTTTCTGACAACCATTCCTGTCCTTGAAAGAAACAAATCTTGAAAAGGTTCTTAGTCACCGAAAACAACGTCATTCTTAGGGAAATTGCTATGCAATCAACTTGAGCACAGTTGCGTATAGTCAAGTTTCTCTGTATTCACTGATGTGCTTACTACTCTGGAATGCAAAAGAGTAGATGAAATACTAGGTTATGAACCCATCCCAGGTTTTCTCATTCCAAATCTCTCAACAACTGTTCCTTAAGCAAGCAAGTGGGAAGTAACCTCATCTTCCGTGAAATCTTCATGAGTTCTAGCCTTTCTCATGCTGATTTTCTGGTCTTTTACAATTTTTCTTCCATCTTTCATTTTCTAAGATAGCTGCTCATGTCAATGTGCAATATAGTACACATGTAATAGCTGGTATGTGATTACAGCCAAATAGGGTCAGTCTCAATTACTAGTTATTAATACAGAAGAGAAGGGCATTCCACAGAGTAAAAGTATCATTTTCAGGTCTGAAATTAGCACATGTTAAGGAATTTTCTGACATTCAATTTCTTTCCACACTGACCTTATAAAATAGAAGTCAGGGATTGGACAAAACTCAAGGAGAATGGATTTTAAATGTCACCAATAAAGTGTTACTCCTTGAGAAAGTTTTTCTAGGGGCTTTTTGAAGAATGGAAAGAGACACTGTGGGCAAGGAGATGTGTTCCAGGGTGACACGGGCCCGGGTGAGCACCAGCCAAACACAATACCTGTCGACATCGAAGTGGCCCTTCAACACTGGTGAGAAAAACAAGTAGAAAAGTAAGTCTAAAATAACTTGCAGATTAAGATGTTGAGGTTCTAAGAGAATGCTTGATCACTATAGGTCATTAATGTGGAAGAATTGGAAAGAAGGCAATGAACTCAGTTCTTGGCATATTGTTTTCCATATCAAATGGTCATCTCTGCACATGGAAGTTCCAATCTCTTGCTCTCTTAAACAACTGCTCTCAGAGAGGTTGCACTAGATTCAACTAGAGAAATTTGTAAAACGCAGGTGCCTGGCCTGTCGCCCAATAGTCTCAGATTCTAGAGGTAGAACCTGCAAACATGTAATGTTTGCAAAGTGCCCTAGTACAATGCAAAGTTTAGTTAGGTTTGTAATATTGTAGCATATTATGAGATAGACACAAGAGGAAGTTGTGTAACATATGAACTTGAAAGTGACCATAGACCCCAGGAAGAACAGCTGTCATCAAGAAATCAACCAAAAACAAATGCTGGTGAGACTGTAGGGAAAAAGAAATCCTCCTCCACTGTTGATGGGAGTATAGACAGGTACAGCCACTATGGAAATCAGTGTGGAGATTCCTCTAAAAATGAGGATTAGAGGCCCCATGTTACCCAACTATTCCCATTCTGGGTATTTTTCCAGAAGAACTGAAAACATCATACCACAGTGACAGATGTGCATCCATGTTTATGGCAGCACAATTTGTCATAGCTGAATCTTGGAAACAAACCAAATGCCCATAAACCAAGGAATGCATAAAAAACATAGCATTTTTATACAATGGACTATTACTCAGTTATAAAGAAAGATAAACTTGAAGCTTTTCTAGGTAAATGGATACAACTAGAGATCATACTTATAAGTGAAATAAGTCAGACCCACATTGTCTCCCTAGTATACAAAACTGAATGAGTCAATAAAATCCAAAAAATACAATAGATATCATGAAAGGGAAACTACTCAAAAAGAAAGAATAACTGGGATGAAGGAAAGGAGAAAAGAAAGAAAGAAGGAAGGAAAAAAAATATATATATATATATGCACAAGATAGCTGATATAATTGTACTACTAATTTCTATTGATTTATTAAAAAGGAACAGTTAATGCTTAATTGTTTGATCAAATTTGCATGTCTATATCTAGCAATCTGAACAACTACTTTGAAGATAACAATATGCAATATAACAACTATTGTTAGTTTCTGTAGTGGATTGATAACTGGTGGTCAATTTATAACCCCCAGCTGAACTGAGTAAGCATGGTGCTGGGTGTGGGAGGCCCACCTGGGAATCGTTGCCAGCAGCCTAACAGGCAGATCTGGAGAAGGAAAAGTTATGGTTGCTGGGAGTAGAGAAAGCTGCTGGTTGTTTTGGAGGAGCTCATCACGCTGGCTTTCCACATGAGCTTGGCTGTTTTCATCCTCTGAGGTGCTCAGGACCTTGTTAGCACTAGAATGCCTTTGGTTCACTTTGGGGGAGCCTTGGTCCTCACTTTGAATGTGGATTCCTGGCTTTGGAGGGGAAGATAACACACTGCTGGTCTCTGGGAGAAGCTTGCTGCATTTGACTTTCCTGATGCGAACTCAGGCCATCTTTTTTTTTTTTTTTGGTGGTACCAGAGATCGAACTCAGGACATTGCACTTTCCAGGCAAGCGTTTATTCCACTGAGCTATATCCTCAGCCCAAACTTGGCCATCTTTATCATCAGAGGGGCTCAGGACCTCACTGTTGCTGTGATACCTTTTGGGGGAGCTGTGGCTCTTTTGAGCATCGCTTCCTGGCTCCAGTGCAGATCCCTCAGCCTGCTAGTACAGATCCTTCATCCCACTGGCACAGAGCTTCTAAATTGCACTATGACCTTTGGGCCTTCCCAGCATAGATCCGTGAAATAGGCCTGCATGAGATGTTGTTCTGGGCTCTGGGCCTCCAGTTCGGTTCGTGGGAGGCACTGCTATGAGCTCTAGGTATTCAGCTGGACTCATGTAGGACATCGTCACAGGGTCCAGGCCCTCAGCTGGATTCCTTGGTCTTAGTGCATAGACAGATTTCCTGCACTCTCTTGTATATCATTCTTTGTGTGACTATTATAAATAATCTTATAAAATATGTGTCCTGTATTATCTTATTTCACCTTGCACAAATAAGCCCCAAACCAACACAATTTCTGATCATTTTGTTTTGAAATTCTGTATTGCTTTTAATGTTTTTTAAAGTTTTTATTGTCTTTAAAATAAAAAATAAAAGTTATTAAAGCAGAGTGAAGACAAAGTAAATTTAATACAACTAATTATATTAGTAGATCTGCCCCAATAAGAGAATGAACACAGTGTCAGAGACATGATGGAGATTTCTTGTAATCTACATGTAATTTACTTAAAATATTTCAGCATTAAAATGAGATGCAGGTCTATGTGTAGAATAGTTTTTTTTTTTTGCCGGGACCGGGGATCGAACTCAGGGCCGTAGTGCTTAGCGGCAAGCACTTAGCCCACTGAGCTGTACCTCCAGCCCTATGTGTAGAATAGTTTTAACCCTGGAGCAAGGATGAAGGAAATGCTTGGTAAAATGTAAAAGTACACTCCTCAGAAATATAAGTGCAAGGTGACTAGTTAACCAGAAGTCTAAAACTACCGCAAGTATCAACTATCTGTACCGCCTGTTAACTCAGGTTTTCCTCATTTAAATGATAGTTATAGGTCAAGCTGGTTTCTAGGTGAAATGATTGGTGTCCAGACAATGTTTATTAGTCTCAGATTCCACAGGGCCATGCTTGTGACAGCAAAGCAGCCTAAGAAGCTACTGCTTCAAATATGGGCTCTCTGCCTGCTGTCTGGGCTCAGCGGCTGACTCAAAGCAACCTTGTTATCTGACTCTCACTGGAAGAGTAGCTGCATCCTGGCCGAACACTACAGTGTGAGTCTCTAATGAACTTTTCATGCGAGGTACTGTCAGAGATCTTCAAAAGACAAGCCATGGGACTCCATCAAGCTGACACAAGGGTCACAGAACTGTTTTTATGCCTGTCTGCAAGAAAGATGTTTTATACATTTGGAAATGTTTGATCTAAGGCTGTTTTTCATTGTACTAGAATAGTAAATTTGTGGTAAAAGACATCAATAGCTGCCATGTGCTTTCAAGGACTTAAAGCTGTCAATACCCACTAAATATAACCTATAGTGTCAAATGACCAGATCAGTTCTGCTCAGTCTGTGGTAAGGCATTTTCTCAGGGAAGTTTGGTAGGATTATTTTTTGTTATTCTTAATAACAAAGATGGAATTCATAAGTACACTAATAAAGAGTAATGACTGAATTTTACTGAGCAATAAACTGTCAAATTTAATGTTTATTTCTGTATTCATTTTTTATTTTGTGTAGTGCTGGGGTAAAACTTGGAGCCTTGTACATGGTGAGCAAGTGCTGTACACTGATCAGACTATCAATGTACAACACCTAAAGAAATGCATTATTGTTCCTAGGAAGAAGAGAATGTTTTTAGTAGTAGAAATTAAAATTTCTATTCTTATTTCTTTCATCAGCAGAGTAAAATACTCATTTAAGCTTTATAGCATGCATTATAATAAGATGTCATTTGCTAGGTATCAACTTAGGAAGAAAAGCTTCTTAAAAGAGAAATTTCTGTACTGAAGAAAAGTTCCCTTACGTATATTATGCAAAAATTCTGGCAGTCCAATTAATCATTGATAGAAACAATATCAAACCAGTAGTCGATCTAATCTGATGAATTTTCATTAAGACATCTAAAAATGTCTTCTGACTATTATGTCTGACTCCAGGTAAGGGCCGAGTTCTTTGAGAGTTTGGACCATGATAATTTCATGGTTTTTATCTCACTAAACATAGAATACCATGAGTACTAGGAAGTCATTCCAACAATGCTAGGTACATAAATGAATATTCGTAGACACTTATTGATTGAATGAAATGTGTTTCTTTATATTTAAACTTCAGTGGAAAGAGAAATGCTGATCTCAGTAATATAAAATGACAGATTTATGACTGATTGATTAATGATGGGTGAAGGGAATAATTATACGAGAGCATGTGAATTAAGTCTCTGTCTCTATAATATCCAGAAGTTAGTGTAGGTGATTTAGAATGCTGTATCACTCTAAATCACCTTTGCTGGGAACATAGAAAATTACCTTTTAAAATAATGGGTAAGTTATTCAGTGGCAGAAAAAATAAAGGAGAACCATGCTACTAATTTAAAACTCCATAGTAGTGCCTGTTAATGAATAATTAATTCAATAATCACACGACTTGATTCCAGAGTTTTGAAAAGAAACGGTTTGCAGATTGTCAAGTTTTTCTTGAAGTCACTAGAAAAGGGAAAGAAAAAAAGGTGTTTTGGTCTGTGGTCAGGGCTCACACATCCCTTATCGGGCAGGTGTTCATTCTTCAACTGACACAGACGTTGAGCTCTAAAACTAAACTTAACCTAGAGAAAACATTTTTTAGTCCTAATTATTCTTTGTGAGATTAGAAATTAGATAGTCCATCTAATGATATAGACTGCCAGGAAACTACCTACGAAAACTTCTGGCAAACTATTTTTCTTTAGAACAATAACAATAAACTAATGTCAAATAATGACTAAGTTTCCATGTGCAAAGTATTACTTCATGTGAAAACATGCTTCTTGTAAGTACCCTTCATCTACCAGCCCTTGCAAAAATTTTGGTTTTGAAAAGTGTGAGAATTCCAAATATTTACTGATACAAAATATATTCGATATTCATTTAAAATATTGTTTTAAGATTTAAGACTTTGAAGGTTTCATGAAAAACACACTTTCTAAAAATAAGCTTTCTGATTTTTTTATACATTAACTTCACGTTACTTGGTTTCTCATTTAAACACTTAGTACTTTAGCAGCGCCTGCCAAATTCTGAAGTGTCATAATACACAAAACATTACTATTCTTATGGCAAAAATCTTGATTTGATTGCCTTAAGTAAATGTTAATCAATGATAAATAATTGAACAATAATTGTGCATATTAAAATGAATATAGACAATTAGTATTCCTAGACAAAATGTCTATTTTATAACATTGGAAAATGAAACAAACAATAAAAATATAATTTAATTTAATCTGTTGCCCAATATATCTTTCTCCTTACAAAATGAAGAAAGCAGATAAGTAATCTAGATTTATAAGATTATATGAGAAATTATTTGGCTGCAATTCATTGATTTACTTTTTACTGTATAGTCAAGATTTGTATTGAACAACACATAAATGAGAAAGTTTTAAGTGTGAATATTCCGGCATAGATATAGATAATATTCTTTGTGCAAAAAAGTCTACATTTTGGCTCAGCTCCTCTTAAGTAAACAATATAAAACCATCCTGCAGCTATTTTCCTCTACAGCTTTTGAAAGAATACAACTGAAATTGCTTTTACTTAAGCTTCTTCGCTTGTTTCTAATGCACCTGTTGTACAGTATTTTCCTAAATAGTAAGACCTACTTAAGCTCAATTTTAGGGAAGAATAAGTTTTCCACAAGTGGATAAACACGAATGGACTACATTTTGAAACTCTCAATGCTCTTATTCTTATTTTCAGTGTAATGCGCAATTACACTGAAAATGTAACTACTAGCTGATGTGTAGTGTTTGGCTGCACATGGGCATTCTTGGGCAGCAGCTTACACATACACACAGACTGAAATGTCAACTCTAAGGCAGCAGAATAGGAAAAGAAGGCGTAGCAAAATGAGACTAAGAGAACAGCAAAACAAAGGTTGTAAAGCTTTTAAGGAAAATATAAATTGAACCTCTGTGACCACGGCCATGGCAATCAGAGTCATCATTTTGCAGTAGACTTCAAAGAGTTAAAGAACTATAACTATTATGAATTAACAAATTCCCATAAAATAATACATTTGTATATATATGAAAGCTAATTTTGTATGTAAATGAACATAGATAGGGTCTATGTAATAACATGTGTTTTGTTATCTCTGTTCACATCTTTATGCATAGGGAACACACCTAAAACACATATTGTGTGTGTGTTATATGTGTTTACCACCGAGGTCTATATTCAAAATGCATAGCCCAGTGTCCAGCCCATCTGTGATATTTTCCCAACCTGGTGCTGTCATTTTTTTGCACCGACAATGTCACTCCTGCTGCACCTCCTCTAGTGTAGAGACAGATCTGGGGTTTTAAAAGTTCTTCCTCTACCCGCACCTCCTGTGTGAGTGTTTTTAGGGTCCCACATGTTTTTGATTCAGCACATGGATTCTAGGGCAAACCCTGAAATAACGAGACTTCTTTCACCTGCTCTTAAATCTGTAATGTCCGCCCTTGTAGCTCTGCCACTATTTATCTTTAGCTGCTCACTTGTGTGTCTATGTTTTGTAAGAGCCTCAAATGCAGTGGAATATGACCTCAGTCCTCCATCTCTGCTTTTATCGTCAGGATGCCACCTACCTGTCTGAAATCTTCGACTGCTGCTTTGCCTGCTGCCTCTCATGAGCTTTCAGGCCCAGAAGACTTTACCAAAAAAGACCAGGGCCATGGTTGCTTCTCATTCACTCCTTGCTGTGCATCTCCTTGCACCCATAGGGTAAAACCTCTACTGGGACAGGTATTGTTCTACTCATTTGGGATGAATTTTTGGTTTTTTGTTTTGTTTGCCTTAAACATCTCAGAAATACTTTGGACTTTTCTGTAATTTCTAAGTGAACTTCAATGAATTTTTTTTACTTTTGTAAACAGGAGGATACCTTGGGCTAACTAGTACCGCTTTGATAAAATACTGTGAAGGAGGCCTTTTAAAGGACAGGAACTTACTTTCTTTTAGTCCTGGGGCTAGAAGTGCATTATCAACCTTCTAGGTGATTTAGCTTTTGGTGAGGACTCTCTTCCTATTTTGTGTACTTAGGCCTTTGACAATGAACTCACAGACATTTCTGCAATGTGTGTGTGTGTGTGTGTGTGTGTGTGTGTGTGTGTGTGTGCGTGTGTGTGTGTCCTCTCATCAGGACACTAATTTTGTCACACAAGGGCCCCATCTATGACTGCAAGACCTCATTTTACCTAATTTTTTCCTTAGAAAACCTATTTTTAAGTATATTTGCACTTGGGATTAGGCCTTCAGCATATTATTTTGGGAGAGGCAAATATTTAGTTCATAATATACATTATAATAAATTTGTTTTTGTTTCTTATTGATTACAGTACATCTGATACATTTGTTATAAAAAAAGCCATTAAAAATATGACCATGTATTGCCTGATTTATCCACTATTCTGAGTAGACACTGGGCTGCATTTCTAATTTTTAAATTTACATAAACTTCTAAACAATTTTTTCTTGTTCTAATATTTTATTTATCCAGCTTTCCTTGGACTTTCCTGAGTAATAATTACAGCCTCTCATAAGATGGCTTGTGCCATTTAGAACACTTTAATGCTGTTATAAACACTGACTTCTGTACCATACCTACCTTCTCTGGTTGACCTATAGAACATACCAGTGCAGGTGACCACATTTTATCTACGTTGAGGAAGGAAGGAAGAAAGGAAGGAAGGTGGAGGAAAAGAGGGAAGAGGAAAGAAGAAAGGAAGAAAAAAATGAAGGAAAAGATCATTTAGGGAAAATTTTCCATGATCTTAACAATTTCTGTACTAAAATATAATATCCAAAAACTTTAACTCATAAGAGTGGGAAAAGCATTTTTAAGACATGTAAAAGTCCTATAAGAAACACTTTGAGCATCACATTTATGGACTCAGGAAACATTATGCTTTTACTTTTGCAAATGGGTATGTGGCTTCTTCAGTATTTTTTTCTTCATAGAGTGGAAATAAATTATGTCTGCTGACTAAATTCATAGTGAAGAAAGAGGTTCTCACATTTTTCAGCCCTGTTTTGCACATTTAGATTGGACTCTCCAGCTTCCCATGGGACCTAAAAGACTGTGAGGCTCTCTGTCACTTCCGCTGAGAGCATTTCCGATCTCTCCTTCCCTTCTTTCAGCCACACTGGCTGCTCATTTCTCCTCAAATATATCAACATGTTATTCCAATAAACCTTTGCTGACTTGTAATAAACCATAACCCTGAGTATGACAGCTTGTGTGAGTTCTCTGAGTCCTCTTAGCAAAATCATCCAGCTTCAGAGTGGCCACAGACACACACACACACACACACACACACACACACACACACACCCTCACAGACACTGAAGAGAACGATTTCCTGCCTTCTAAATCGTCAGCAAGAGCTCGGCCCCTAAAGAGGACAAAATTTCATCAAAATTTGAAAATCTTTGCTTCAAAAGAAAACATCAGGGCTTGGGATATAGCTCAGTGGAATAAGCGCCTGCCTAGCAAGCGCAGGGTCCTGAGTTCAATCCCCAGTACCGCCAAAAAAAAAAAAAAAAAGTAAACATCAAGAAAATGAGAAGACAGATCATAAAGAGAAAGAAAATACTTGCAGATTGCATTGCTGAAAATACTTGCAAATCAAGTATCTAGAATTTATCAAATATTTTTATAGCTCAGTAACTACAAAGAATAATTCAGTGACAGTTGATCAAATTACTTGAAGAGATATTTTGTCTAAAGAGGGAAATAAATTGCTAATAAGCAAAGGGAAAAGACTAGGTAGTGCTTTTGTTTTGTTTTTTATTAGGTTTTATTATGTAGTTTTTATTAAAGTTTTGTACCAACATAGTTTAATAGTTTAACATTCTATAAGATTTCCTATAAAAAAGAGTATGCCATGGCCCCTATCCCTGTAATTTATATTTCAAAAGAGAATAATTTTTAATGAGTTCGGGAAATTATTTTTCTGGTACTCGGTATGAAAGCAGGGTCTCAAACATGCTAGGCAAGTGCCCTGTCCCTGAGCCGCAGCCCCAGCCCTCAGCCCGTCCCCTCGGCATCTGCCTCTACATCTCTAATCATGTGCATTATTATTGCTTCTTGATTTTGCAGTTTGAGGGATTATTTATTCACTTGTCCATATTTTATGCTTCATTGTCTATGAAGTAGCTGAGGAAGGTAAGTTTATAGACAGAAAGCAAATCAGAGTTGCCTGAGGCCGGAAATCCAAGTGGGGATAAATGGCAAACAACTGAAGGCAATTCTTTGAGGTGATGGATCTGGTCTAAAATTGGCGATGATTGCACATCTTTATCAACTTACAAGTAACATTGAACGATGTGTTTCTAAGGAACAGATTTTGTAGTCTGTAAATTATACCTCACTAGAACTATAAGAGAAATATAGCAGGAGACAAAAATAAGCAAATAATTTATATATAAGAAGGAGATGGGTGTTTTGGTTAAAACAAAAATGAAGTACACAGCATGGAAGACAAAGAGATTATAGGTGACAGGAGGGAGAAAATTGCGGGATTAATACCTATCACGGGCAAGTGTGTGCGGAAGTTTATATCTGACACAGGAACTTCCAGCCCAAGTAAAAACCATGAGCAGAGCCCACAGATAGGAAAGGCAGGCCAGCTAGGAAAAGGAAATCCCTAAACAAGCCCAGAAATAATGGGGTAGGGGCCAGTGTAGAGTTATATGCTATACTCACTGTAATACAACAGAGGTGTGGTATCATTCAACACACATTTTAAAAATAAGACTCTGACCAGACATAGTGGCCATGCTTGTAACCCCAGCTACTCGAGGGGGAGGATCACAAGTTTGAGGTGAATCTGGGCAACTTAATGAGAACCTCTCTTAAGACAAAAACTAAAAATATTTAGGGATGTAGCTCAGTAATCCCTGGGTCCTGCCCCTTTGACCTCGAGAACTATACTTAAAAATTTAATAAATTAAAGGACGACTCTAGACGGTGGTTGAGGATGGAGACAAGGAGTCAAAGGACAGAGAAGGAAATTTTGACAACGCTCACAAATTAGAGGGACCTGAGCAAGAGGGTAAAGCAAAGTTTCTGCAAGTGGTGAGACTCTACACAAAGGACTGGGAAGAGGGTCTTGGTATCAATTTTTCTACCTTAAATATTAATTCATACTTTCATAAAAATTAAAAAAGAACACAACAAATTGTGAACAGTGTTTCTCTATTCAACTGAGTAATGGGTAATTTTGTGCTTCCACAATTGTTAACTTGCTAACCATATGCACATATTTTATAAAGGCCAAAAATAAAACTTTACCTTGTAGCTCAGCAAAAGATCATGATGCTACTTTGGTTTTCTGTCATGTAAGTCAACACCAACATGATGGGAAATATAAAATAAACAGGGATAAGTGTGACAGTTAGAAATATGCAGTATAGTAAAACAAAAACCTAGGTATTTCCTGAATACCAAGTGGTGAACTCACTTTTCAATGAGCAGATGGTCATGTTATTACCCAGATACATTTCCAGGCGTTACACAATCCTAATATCCTTCATGTCACATTACAGAACATTCTGAAATGACAAGTAACAGAAGAAAATACTAAAATGTTATAGTAATTTCATATAAAACAAATAGGAATTTAAGTTACACCAGTATTTAGCATAAATGTTTACTAACATTTAATTTTAAACTTACTAGTGTACACTATTAAGAACTAATCAATTATCCTCACATAAGACAGGCATAGTACACAGCCTCCTGAGACAGATTGGAAATACCTCATTCATTCTGTTACTTTCAATATATTTTCATATAAAGGAGTTCATATGTGTCCCACTAAGATGATTTAAAAATCTTTTAAGTTCTAATCGAAATGATACTCTCAACAAACAGACAATATATGAAAGCTGTTGACAAAACCATTTGAGAACTGAAGTTTACAGAGTCCATTCAGAAAGAAAACGGTTCAGCAGCATTTCTGCTTACCCAAAGTTGTCATCAGTTGCATCTAACTGCTATCTAATAAAACACCCCAACTCAGATTTATGAAATAACATCAAGAATCAATCAATGAGATCACATCAAATTAAAAAGCTTCTGCACAGCAAAGGAAACAACCTGCAGAGTAAACACAACCTTCAGAATGGGAAAAATTTGTGCCTTTGTGCCAGTTATTCCCTGGACTAAGAACTAATATCTGGAATATATTTAAAAATTCAAAAAAATTAGACCCCCCCCAAAGAAAAGACCCAATCAAACAAAGCACAACTGAAATGAATAGATAATTCTCAAAAGAAGAAGGACAAATGGCCAATAAATACATAGAAAAATATTCAGTTATTTCTGATCATTAGAGAAATGCAAATTAAAGCAGCACTGGGATTCCATCTTACTCCAGAAGGAATGGCTGTTGTCAAGAAGTCAAATAATAACAAATATTGGCAAGGTTGTAAGGAGAAAGGCACCCTTCTACACTGCTGGTGGGAATATAAACTAGCACAGACAGTGTGGAAAACAGTATGGAGAGTCCTCAGAAAACTAAATCTAGAAATTCTATTTGACCCAAATGTTTCTCTCCCAGGCATCTTCTCAAAAGAGTCAAAGACATTATATGACAATGATATACATACATTCATTTTTATAGCAACATAATTAGTAACACCTGTATCTTTAAAGTGATCTATATGTCCATCAACAGATGAATGGATTAAAAAAATTGGGGGTTTACACACCGTAGACGACCATATGTCATAAAAGAAGATAAGCTTGAGTCATTTGTAGGAAGATGAATACACCTTGAAACCTAGTGTTAGCTGAACAAAATCAGACACACAAGCTTAAATATCCCATGGTTTCTCCTGTATGAGAAACCAAAACTGTGAGTAGAGACAAAGAAAAGGTACCAGGAACCAGGGAGAAGGATCTTTTTCAAAATGAAGGAGACCAGGAGATGGAAGGAGAGGGGAGGGAGAGCGGGGGAGGGGAGAAAGAAAGAACACAGATGCGCCTGTCCCTGTAGCAGCTCCCGTGAGACGTGTAAGCGCTGTGCACTGCAAACACGGACCAATAAAAATAAGAAAAGGGAAAAAAGCATTTCATACATCACCTTACAACTAAAAGTATTACTGAGAGCCCTACCCTGTGCAGAATCACATATGGTATCGATTTGAATTTCATACATACCTTTCATTGTGCCATTAAGAATAGGTACTGGAATGAATTCTGGCCATCTGAATGACAACCATTTTCATATTACATGGTGTTTAATCAACATTTTCAGTAAAATACATAAAATTTCCAATGATTTCAGCAATGTTGCTTTCACTAAAATATACTGACAGCTAGCGTGTTAAACTAAGTTCACAGCTTTTATGAAGACAGAGTGGGTTTTCACTATGAAAAATATTAGAATTGTTTAAAATATTAATATTCTTATCCTTACAATTTTATTATGGATGATTTAGAATGACTATAAAAATTAGCACAAAGTATATGTGAAGAATGCATTTCTTTTTGCAGCTGATGAGATTTTTAATCAATTCCTGATCTAATATGGAGAATTTCAGTCAGGAATTTCAGTTTCTCTATGGTCAATATAGGCTTTTCAATTGTCTCCTTAAAATTTTCTTTTGGATGAATAATAGCTTCCTATATTTAACCTGTCTAAAACAAAACTTTTGCTATTCTTACCAAATCCCATCTTCCCTGGTTTCTTCCTCTCTCAAATGTACAAACATGTCCCTACTGGTTTAGACCAAGATGTCTGGGTTTACCATTTGTTCCTTTTAGCTCTCACCCATATTAAATCCATGAGCAAATCCTGGCTTTTTTACCTCCAAAGTATGTCCTAAACCTGCCCATTTCTCTGGAGCCTAAATCAAGGTACTACTATCCCTTCTGGATCATGGCGAGTTTTCTAATGTGCCCCTCACTTCATGTTTGTTCTCCCTAAAGCAGTTTGCAGTCTAAGTACAAAGACAACCAGCTCCTGGCAATCACCTACTTGAACGTCAGCATTTGTTTCCTATAAGCACTAAGCTCGTCCAAAGACTCTGGCCCTCTCCTTAACTCTCATCTCATGAGCCATGTTCTGAAATACAGGGCTATTGTTTCTTTTCCTGAAACAGGCTACATTTCTTTCAGTCTGCAGATATTTGCTGTGTTTATGTACTCTGAAACATTCACTTTCCAAAATGTTTCCTCCTTGTCAATACTAGGCCTCAGCTCTGAAATCGGCCTTCCTTCATTTTGCCAGCCCCACCCATTTCCTCAGCTCCCCTGGATATCACGTTAAGTGTCATTGTGGCCATGAAAACCTACGAGGTGTGCCCTGCTCGTGCCCAGCCTTCTTCCCCAACCCCTTGTCTTTCAGTTGTTCTGCTTCACCCCCGTGAGTCATCTCTCTGCTCCTTAACCACATGATATATTCTTGGGACTGTTAAACTGAACTGTCAACATCACTGATTGAGAGCCACCCAAGGGGATCAGTAAAGCTCACTTTAGAGTGTGCTGGGTGCAGGAAGCCAGGGATGACCATGGAGTCTCTTTTCCCTTTTGCTCTGGAGCTGTTCCCCTTCTCTGTTTCCTAGCTACCATGAACTAGCTCCTTTGCTCCTCCAGGCTTTCCCACAGTGATGTGTCTACCTTGGAGCTAACCATGGACTGAACCCCTTGAAAGTATGAGCTAAATTAAACCTCGGTGTCTAGTACCATGTCCCAGTGGTAGGAAAACTGACCAAAGTAATGCTCCTAAAAGGCTTTGTACTTACTCTTCCTCAGCTAGAATGCTGTTCTAGATGTCTAATGTCCTCAGTTTATTCAGGGCCGTCTAATTTTCATGTCATCAGAGATAATCATAATCCAGAAGAAAAGATGTGCTTTGGAAGTAGAAATATCGGCACTTGTGACTGTGTGAGGAAACTGGGTGACTAAAGCAGGAATCCTGGTCATCCTCCCAAAACATCATTTCTTTCCCCTGCTTTCCTCTGATTTCTGCTGGTGTACTTGCATATTTGTTTGTCATATGTTCTGTTCACTGAAACACAGGCTCTACGGATGGAGACATCTTGCATTTTCCCCAAGAACGACTCTGGCCCCTTGAACACGCTTGATACTGTGCTATAGGGGTTTAAGTAAGCTATCCTGTGCTGAGGCTTGCTGAATACTTCACTGTAACATGTTCTTCTGTGCCCCTCCTGATGTGATCATCATATTTGATTTTTATATCTATGTCTTAAACTTAATTTCTAGAAGTCAGATGTTTCTGTGTATTTCCCGTGTAGGTAGCGATCACCCGAATGCTAACCACAAGGGCTGGAACAGTTTATACATCTACCGGCTGTGCCTAGTTTCTACACATTCATGCCTACAGTGGGTTCTGCAAATTGTTTTTATATTTTTGGCTGGCAGGGAACCAAGAGATGGAGGGAGGAGAGCGGGAAGAGAGCGGAAGGGGAAGCAGGGAGAGTTAAGCTGTGTCAGGCGCACACAGCAGCTCCCTCCGATCAATGCAGTCGCTAGGCACTGCAAACGTGGACTGATGAAAATAAATTTTAAAACATTGTTTGAAAAGGTAAATAATACCTTTTTATTCACAGATGTGGAAATCTTTTCATATTGTTATGGCATGAGAATGTCCACAGTTTTGTCCATTTTTAAATTTCACATTCGATTTTGCTTAATGTAATAATAAAGCCAAGATTTTCATATTCTATGTGCTCTATAAACAGAATATTTTGTAGCTTTCAGTTGGTCTTTTTTTCAAGCTTGTATATTGGCAATTTTTATAAAAAATTATTTTACTTCATAAATTTATTTTTTTCACTTTTCCTAGTTTATTATTTTATGTAGCTTTTTAGTGTTTTATCGCAAATATTTTAAGTCTTACTGTTTTTCTTTGTGTTCAGTTTTAGTTTACGATGCAGTGGGAAAGAATTCAAAGTGATTTTTGTTCTTTTCAGCAATGGCTGCTCAGTTTTCCTTATCATAGTACCAACACGTGGGTACAATAATCACAGTTAGGATTTACCAGAAAACTATTATGGGCTAGTCACTTACTGATACTTCATATATGTTAGTTGATTGGTCTTTACATCCAGTTTAGTGTGACTGGTGTACCTTATCAAAAAGCAAAGTAAATGCTGAATGTTTTAATTTGGTCACAAAATCATTTCTCATTTGTACCTTATGCAGGAATCAGAGTTTTGATTTTATAATTTATAATTTTACGTTTCACATCAGTAGGGCAAATTTACCCTAAAATTGTGAGTGCTTTAAGCAATACCTTAATGAGAATAACATGTAGCCTGCTAATGTGGTTGCCAATTGTAAGTATTTGATTCAAACCTCAGAACTCACATGACTTGAAGTTCGCTGTCTTCAGCTTCCCTCAAGCTTCAGAGTAAGCCATGGTTCATACCACAAACAAAGGGAACCATAATCAAGTCCAAAGAAACCCTGTAATACATTCTATTGTTCTCTTGAAAACACAATAAAATTAATTAAAAGTGAAGGACAGTTAAATAAAATCCTCTATGATCAACCAATAAATAGCTACTGAATGTAAAAGAAATTACAATTCGAACTGAGTAATAAAAAAGCTCCATGACAAAAGTTATGGGGGACAATGAAAAAAGATTTTATAAAAGTTGAATTTTAAATACACTTATCAAGAAGCAAAACAAAAAAGTTTTTAAAATGTCTACAGTCAACAGGGGTAGCTAGGAAAAGAGTAAGAGAGAAAATAGAGGCACAAAATGTAAAGATTAATCCAGGAATCAATGAAAGAAACAAAAGAAGACAGCAGAAAATACTAATAAAATCAAACTCCTTTCTCTTCAAAACATTCACTGTTCAGTGACACTCATAAGAGAGTTTGATCTTTAAGGAAAAACTCACGATCAATGTTTAGAAAATTACTCCAAAAAATAGAAAACAACAAAATGTATGTAGCTCATTTCAGTAAAATAATATCTTAGATTTAAAATAGATAAGTTTACTGATTTATTGTAATTATGATTAGTGCAAAAATCTTAAATACAATTATAAACACCTATGTTGAATTCCAAGAATTATATAAAATATTGCACTTAAAAGCATTACACTTAAGGAAGGAATTTTGGATTGTTTTCTTTGTACTTAGGAATAATACGTTTGCCACTATTGCTTAGCTTAGTACTAGAAGCATCGGCCTATAGTACAAAGCTAAGAAAAATACCAAAATTCGTAGCAATGAGCACAGCTCTTGAGGATTTCTAATGATACCAATATCTACTTACAGAAAACAGTAAAACAACTAGGATTCATAAAATCATTCATGCATGAATAATGCTGCCAATAATTCATTGCATTTTCCTGCTTGAGTGCTAACCAATGAGAAAAACAAATACACAACTAGGTATGTAGAATAATGCAAATATTTGTATGTATGTACATTCTGGGAACTAGTGTAGGGTATATAAGGTCACTGCAGAGATATTTTCAGAACTCTAGCAATGAATGCTCTAGAAGATGTTCAGTTTTCCTAAAAAGTAAACTGTACTTCTCAATGGGAAGACATTACTATTTAAAGAACTGAAGAAATAATTCTAAGCATTTTTGCATTAGAAACATCTTTATTCTAAAATGAACATATTTAATAATGAATTGCTGAGAATTTTAGCACCTATAAATGAGACTAGAGGTCCTCCATCCTGACCCTAGCTGATATTACACTGGGAACACTAGCCAGTGTTTTATCAGAAGAAAAAAAAACATACAACCATAAGAAAAAAAAAATCCCGCATTATTCACAGACATGAATATGAATAATATGAATGTGTATTGGAAAAGATAATCCAAACATACAACCTCAATATCCAACAAATACAACAGAGAAAACAAAAAGTAGCAAGATGTCATTACTAAAGGCATAAAAAAATCAAGTAACAATAAATCTAAAGAAAGTACAAGATCTCTACAAGAACTATAGGACGTTAGTCACAGAAATGAAAAAAAACAACTTTCACAACTAGAGAGCTATACTCTGTTCATGGATCAGAAGACTTAATTTAAAATGATGTTAATTTTCTCCAGACCAATGCACTGCTAATCAGAATTCCAGGAGGAGTGTTGTGAAAATTGATAAGTTAATTCTGAAATGTATATGAAAATTCCAAGAGCTAAACTTGAAGAAAAATAATGCATTGGAGAGTTTATTGTATGGCCATAGTTTTCAAATTTGGCCTTATTTTAAAATGATCTGGGAGATTTTCAGAAAGATGGTAATGATGCCTTACTTTTTACAAAATTAGATCTTTATCCTTTAAGGTGATATACAAGCATCTCTAGCTTACAAATATCCCAGGTGTTTCAAATGTGCGATCACGTTTGAGACCCAAGCTCTGTTGCTTATTATTATATAGAACGTAGTACAAGTTAAATGTTATATATTGTTGCAAATTAACATTAACTAAGGCAGGAAGGAGTTTGTGCAAAGATAGCAATTAAGCTCGTGCAGTGACAAACACCTGTAATCCCAGCCCCTGGGAGGCCGATGCAGGAGAACGGCAAGTTTGAAGCCAGCCTGCAAGACTTAGTCAGATCCTGTCTCAAAACAAAATTTAAAAAGGGCTATGGTAAAGCACTTACCTAGCATGTGCAAGACCCCTTAGTATCATCACTAATACAACAAAAACAGCAGCAACAACAAATAGCAATTACATTACTGGGAAACAGAAACTGTCAAAAGAGACCCAGAAATTCAGGCGCACTGTTAATGACTAAGGTAACATAATAAAGCACTGGAAAAAGACAGCTTTGCGGTGTCACTAAACCAGAGCGCTCTGCATAGGAATATAATAAATCTTGGCCTCAGTTTCAAGCCAAATACAAAATATCAATTCCACATAGATTGCGGATCTGAAGGTAAAAGTAAATAATAAAATTTCCAGAAGATAATATTAAATATTTTCATAAATTTAGGATAAATAAAAATTTGCTTGATACCACACAAAATGGAATATAACTATGGCTTAACCACACTGGATACTAAAATTAAAAACTTCCCCTCATCAAAGGACGCTATTAAATAATGAGCAGGGTGACACACAATAGAAGAAAGGAGGGAGGACATGATCAAAGCGTGATATGTGCATGTATGTAAATGCCACAGTGAAATCTCTGCCATTAATAAATATTAATACTTATAAAAAAGAAAATGAAATGTCAGTGGACAGAGGGTTGTTTTATATGTATTTCATCAAATCATTAATGAAAATTTACAAAGTGTAGTGGAAATGGAGAAGAGCTATGAAGAATACTATAAAGAACACTTCCAGGTAGCCAAAAAGTGCATAAAAAGACATTCAGACTCATTAGTCATAGCAGAGATACCAGGACCATGGGGTTCCAGTGTACCCTCACCAGAATGGCTGAAAAGACTAATAATACAGTTCCTGGGCATCCAGATCAATTGGAATTTGAAACTTGCTTTTCATTACCCACCGGAACATGCATACATGTGAGAATACATGTCAAACGATGTTCATGACAGCATTACTAGTAACACATTCCATTCAACCTGGAAATAATCCAAATGCCCACTAGCAGTGGAATGTGTAAATTGTAGTATCCAACAGAAAATGGTACACACCAAAAATTAAAAAACTATGCAGAATAGTGATTAATTTCACAAATACATTAAACATGCACACCAAACCAACTATGAAAGAATACATAAAAGAACTTTCCATTTGTATGAAGTTCATCGATAGATAAAAGTCATAATAGCGGTTAGCTTGGGGTACCCGGACAACAATGGAAAAAGAGCATAGGATGGGGCTTCTAGAACGTTTGTAGTTTTCTGATTCTTGACTACAGTGATGGTTACATGGATGTGCTTAAATTAGAAAAATCCATCTCAATTATAACACAGTAGTACAATAATAAAATATGAAGGTGATCTGAACATGTGTCATTTGAATAACAATAAAAATATAATTTATCCTGAAGTTAATATGTAAAACCATTCAATCCAATGAAAATTACCATTGAATTTCTTATGAACTCACTAGATTTATACATGTATATTTTTTGAAATGCTTATGAATAGCTAAGACAGTCCATACTCTGACTTAAGAGTCATTATTATAAAAATAATGTGAGTTTGACATGATTAGGAAAAACTACACTAGTGGACAGGAGAGATGTTTCAGAGACATTGCTGCATCTGCAAGCGCTTGTTTGATTCATGGTGGCCACACAGATCAAGAGGGAAGAGATGGCCAGTTTAGGAAATGCTCCCTGGAGATCAGTTTCGACATGCAGAGAACAGTAACACTGGATCTCTGTATGCTCCAGAGGAAAATGTCCTCCAAGTAGACTAAAAACCAAAAGTGGACTATAAAACTGACAAGTTGATAAAGATAATATATTTTTGCAGATGTAGACTTCTTGAATAAAGCCTTAAATCATAAAGCATGAGAAAAGTCGTGATTTGGGGCTAACTTAGAAACAAAACAGTATAATCTCTATGACAAAAGATGGTCTGGTGCCAGATAAACAATCTACAAATGAATTAAACAGAGCCCTGTAATAAACCGATTACAGTCTATCCCAGTTCATTACTTTTCAGGAGTGAGGAGGGTATGTTTCTGTATGTGTACATGTGCACAGAAAGCCTGGAGCTGACATTTGTCAAGATTTCTTTTATTTCATAATACCTAATAAATACTTCTTGACTTATGGTCAGGTAATATCCAGGTAAACTGACTGTGATTTGAAAATATGATGAGTTTAAAATATGCTTAAAACATCTGACCTACCAACCATCATGGCTTAGCCTGGCCTTCCTTGAACATACTCAAAGCACTTAGGTTAGTGTTCAGTTGGGCAAAATCATTGGCAAAATTTCTATTTTATAATAAATTGTTTCGTATGCAATGTATTGAATACCATACTGAAAATGGAAAACGTAATGGGTGTACAAATCCACCTTCACACCAGTGTATGGCAGGAACTGTCACAACAAGAAAGTCGTAGCTACCAAAACTTCTTAAATTATTTTCCCACGACCTTGACTGAATCTGACTCCACCATTGCTTCAGCTCTACCTTTCTTCCCAGGAAGAGCATATAATCATTTAGAAAATGATCTCTGTTTCTTGCATATATTCAATCACGCACTTAAAGATTCTGGGTTGTATATTGGAGTTTTTGAAGATCTTGTCGGAATTGCACCAAAATTTACCAACGTATTCAATAATTTTAATTGAACTAAGACTTTTCAACATAGATTTTTTAAAAATTATCTTGTGGATGAATAGGCATTCATTTCCCTCTTTATTTTTCTCATTGTTTGAAATTGTCTTGGTGCTGATACCACAATCCTCCCGCTTCAACCTGCAAGAGAGCTGGGATTACAGTCATGTGCCGGCTGCCCAGCAACAGACCTTCAAATGAAAAAGGCTGTTACTTCAAGAATTAAGAGTTAGGTGACTGTGGAAAGAGTGAAAGAAGTGGCTTAAGCAACTTCTCTGAATAGTTAAAACCGTGGGGAGCACTACCTTCTACATCGTGTGCTCTTGAAGATTGCTTTTCTTTTAGGAAAAAGACCTTTTAAGGTTCTAGAAACAAATATTAATACTTTTTTGCTTTTGATGACAACCAGTTCGAAAAACGATGCAGAAGCCACTGACCATCCATATGAATGAGTGGATGCATATGAAAATCTCAACAAGTTTCACACAGTGCTTATCTCGGGCCTCCAGGCACCCCAGAGACGGTACCAAATTTCTCTTTTCTCCAGCACTCTTGGGTCTCGACCACTCCTCAGTTAACTACTTTTTTTAAAAAATCACTTTTCCTTTCCATAATTCATACTGTATTAAAACTCCCCCCAGAAATTCCCAAGTGTATGGACTTCCAAAGTACTGTATTTTCTAGCCAGCGAAGGACGAAGAGAGGTCTTACCTTCAAAATAGAAGCCGGACTGGATTTCTAGGACCCTGGGCAGAGTCCTGAGGTCAAGGGACTGGACAAATTGTTCCAAAGATAATGCCATTGCTCTGGCTTGGACGGTGTTGAGCCTCGGTTCTTAGAACAATGTGCGATTTCTGGGTATGACTACTTGTTGGCAGTTGCGGTCCTTGCTCATGATTCCTCCCTAGGGCAGGCAGGCAGCACACTGCAGCCAGACCGAGCTGCGGCAGCTGTATGTGTGGAGGACAGTGAAGAGGGAGGAAGGAAAAGGCAGGAGACAAAAGGTGTCACCGCACTTTTTGTTCTCCTTGTGGCTTCATTTCCTTCTGACACCGAAGTAGAACAGGATGGGGGCGGGGTGAGTGTGGCTGAGCAGGCACTGCTCAAAAAATGAGAACTGGTGAGAAGCTCACTCTGGGTTCCACTGGTCAGGTGGGCACCCGCAGCCATGGCAGGGGCCTCCAGCGCGTGTGGCTTGTTCACTAGAGAGGGAGAAGCAGTGGAGGGCTAAAGTAGCATTTAAAAACTGACACTGCATTAATTCATGGTCTCTGCAGCTCCTTTCTAAAGTTTCCTTGCTGCCTTATTTGCATACGTTGTGCTTTTATATTAAATTTGTTTCCAAAAGTGCTCTGTGTCAGCTCTGGCGGTCTGGAGAGAGTATGGAAACCACTTTTTACTCCTACACAGCGAAAATTTTGCTGAATCTTAAAAGAGGGTGGGGGAGGGATACCAAATGCAAAGTGATACCGTAATTAATAGAGTGAGGTTTATGGATTTTTCAGGGACTCCGCCGTGATGGAAAGTATTTAGATCATTTGTTAGGAAGTCAGGGTTTCCTAGGCTCAGTTCTGCTTTTGATTTACAGGCTGGCTTCAGCCTTGTCTCTCGCATCCTCCTTGGTCTCATCTATTAAACACAGAAAAACTAGGAGTAAATGGTACATTTCTTCCAAGACCAAAATTCTACAGTTTTGGTCCTGTGGTTTAATGTTAGGGTTTACAATGCCTGCGGTAGAAACAGCTGAGACAGCCTTACGAAAACCAGCTCTTTAAACTTCTTCTCTCCGCTCTTTTTGCTTACTTCTCGTAGTATTTAGAACTAGAGTACACAAAGCAAAGTGATATTTTCTGAGCTTTATCAGGGTAAGTAAAGGAGAGCTGGTTTGGATAGAAAGACAGAGGCCAAAAGCTGCATGTTCTCTTGTTAACCTGGACCCTGGGCTCCTCTCCCGTGAACTGTTTTGACCACAGACTGTGGAGTTCACAGCCAGACGGGGAGGGCTGGGGTTGTCCCAGCTCTCATCAGGCCTTTCAAGTAGGCGACCTAGGAAGAAAATACTGTCTGACTTTGACACAGAGCTCAGCACACTCTGCTCCTCAAAATTCTATTGAACATTAGAAGACTGACATTCTTTCTTTAGAAACCAGCATTTAGAGTGGGTGATACAAGGTTTTCATCAGGAGCTTCCATTGTGTCACTTGAAGCATTTTTCCCACATGTCCCAAGCTTGATCTGACCTTTCCACTTCGTGCCTGCATGAGGCTCCACAATCAGCCCTGGGTCCTGTCTGCAGCCTCACAGCGTATTTCCCACTGCAGATGAACGGAAAGGGCCACTGAGGACCGCTCCTTAGGAATCGAGCACTCATTAGAACTAGCACCACCCTGAATCTTACGTGATATCTCATCCAAACTGTATTTCACATGATTAAAATCCCCAAGTCCACTTTCAAGCCTACTGGCCAGTGGTAGTAAGATTCCATAATATCACCAATCTTTTGCTCTTACCTACGCTACCCCTGCTTATGTTCTTTCAGCACATGACTCTTGCACACTGGTAGCATCTGCTAAAATCTGTCTCCCTCTCATGTCCAATGTTAGTTAATGATATGACGATTCTCTGTTTTCCAGGCCAGAAGGCTCAGAGTCATGTGAAACAATCTTTCTCCAACCTCCAAATCCTTTAAGCCCTGTGGCTGATGGAACTCAACACCTCTGTACTGAGCATCTCCAGTGGTACTGCTTAATCCAGACAGGAACAGCTTCTCACACAGCAGGCAAAGACCTCATGGGGAGAGCACCTCAATAAAATTGGAAAAGAAGGGCACTGAGAAGGTACTGAAGTGTTAAGGGGTGAAAGGAATTACTAACAGCAGATTAGCGATGTAATGGCAGATTAATGAGCTCAGAAAAGAACCAGGCTCTATATACGACTGACTACACATTCCGTATGGAAAAGGTGGAATTCCAAAGCTGCAAGCAGGGAAAACATTTTATGCCACACCTGGTTGTTACATAATTGGAAACAACTAAGAGCTCCATAACATTCCATGCCGCTGCATTCAATTCTGATAATTTTTTTAATTAAATTTAAACAAAATAAACCAAATAGAAAAAAATACACAGCAAATAAAAGAGGGACCATTTTTAATCAAAGTCATAAAAAAGACAGATTTGACAACAAACCTATGCAATACTTCTGTAAAACAAAAAGGAATTTTAATAAAAGGGGAGGGGAAGTGCACATTTCAGATAAAAGTCTGTGGATTTATATGAACATTTATTAATCAACATGCAACACAAAGATACTCAAGGACTTTGGCTTCTAGCTATGAGTTTGCATCTGACCGGTTCTTCTACCAAAGGCACTGAAAAAGCTGGATGATTTATTTTTTTTCTTCAAAAAGCCAAGAGGAAGAGAAAAATCCCTGTCAGGGTATTGGGGAACTGAAAGGCCCAGGTCCTAGGACGTAGAGTGACACAGTGGGAGAACCCAGTCCTGCACTTTCTTTTCCCTCCAGGCAGTGGTGTAACTGGCGCAGAGAGAGAAGCTGAGAAACAGAGCAATGCTGAAGGACAGAGATGGCGTGTTAGGTTTCCAGCACTTTCAAATAGCTACCGAGACCAGACACCGGAACTGGGGGTTAGCAAGGCACCCAGGAAAACTGAGAAAGCATTTGTTCAGCCCTATTTTTTTCCCTTTAGGACTTCTGCCCACTCAAACACTGCAGTTTTTATGGGACAGGAATTAAACAGTGAGCAGGAAGAAGCCGAGCAGAAGCCACACAGTGCTGTCAGCCTCTCACAGGGCTGGGAAGCCAGAGCCCTGCAGAAGGAGGGAGGGGCGCCCACAAACTCCACCTCCTCAGCTGAGGCCTCTAAAGGTTAACAGAAAAGCAAAAGGAAATGCTCCCTGCAGGGAAAAGCTGCCAGACCTTCTATGTTTTTTCTTACAAACACAATGTCTCTGATTCAATAGCAAAACAGGATGCCAGAAAACAAGACAAAGAAAGAGAGGAGAAAATGAGAGGCATTGAGGAAACCCATCTGTTAGAATTATCAGTCACATAATTTAAAATAACACTGCTGAGTGTAGCAGAGCATGCCTGTAGTCCTAGATACCGGGGAAGCTGAGGCAGGGGGTCCTTTGGAGCCCAAGAGTTAAAGTCCAACCTAAGCAAGAAAGAGAGGCCTTGCCTCAAAAAAGGATGAATACATTAATTTACTTAAATAAACTCGATGCTTATGTTCAAAACTAGAAGAGAAGCTGGAGAATTTCACAAGAAAGTTGCCATCTGTAAGAAGTGCTGAATGAAAATTCTGTATTTGAAAAATTCAATTACTAAAATTAAGAATTCATTTGTGGTGATTAAGGCCAGATGGACTCACACTGGATACAGGACATAGAAAATATCTACCTTTACATTTTTTTTAAAGCAGAATATCAGAAGAGAGCACAAGGGAGATGCCAACCTCAGAGAATAGGTCTTACCTATGTACCAACTTACAGCATGTAAGGAGGGAGAAAAAGGAGAGAAACAATAATTCAAGGGAAAATGACTGGAAGTTTTACAAAGCTGAAAAGACGTCAACCCATAGATTCAGGAATTGCCAAGAATCTCAAGGTAAATGCATAGAAAAGCATACCAACCAATATCATGCTAAAACTTTAAAAGCCAAAGTCAAGAGGAACATTTTAAATACAATCTGAGGAGAAAAAAATCAGTGCCAACACAGAATCACCAATAAATTGAGAGCTGACATATTAACAAAAGCCAGTAGGGCTGGGGATGTAGCTCAGCAGCACAAGTTCAGCACTTGCCCGGCAAGGGTAAGGCCCTGAGTTCGATTTCTGATACAAAATGAAAAAAGAAAAAGAACCCCCCAAAAAACAGAAGCCAATAAACTCAGAGTATAGGACAATAACGTTATTAAAATGCTAAAAAATAACTAATTTAAAATTCTACATGTAGACAAAATAATCTACCAAAATAGAGGTAAAATAAACGTACTTTCAGACAAAAACTAAAAAAAAAAAATGTTAAAAGTAAACCTGTACTGAAAATGATGCTAAAGGATGTTCCTCCAACAAAAGAAATACAACAGAAGTCAAGCAGAAAGGAATGAAGAGGGTAAATATGCGATAAACTGAATAAATATTGACTATACATCGCATGAATTGCAATGGCTTATAGAGTCTAAAATATACGCTCAAAAACAGTAATACAGAAGAAAAACTGTTAAAGTTAAAAATATTCCAAGCCTAGACTTCTAGAGAAGTTGTTATAGTAATCACTAATATTAATCTAAAATAAACAAGCATACATAATTTCTGAGAAAATCACAAAAATATAGCAATAGAATAATAAATACAGCAGTAGGATAATAATAAAATTATTCTTTATAACTTACAAAGGACAGAAATTTGCTTTCTCATACTTCTGGATCTGGGAAGTCCTGATCAAGACCCCCACAGCCTTGGTGCTTAGAGAAAGCTCCTTTAGCTGCCAAGATGGCATCTCATGCTGTAGCCTGTCTTGGTTACTTTCCTCTCATTGCTGAGACAAAATATCCAACACCCAAAATAAAGGAAGGAAAGGTTTATTTAGCTTACAGTTTGTGGAGGTTTCAGTTCACACTTGGCTGCCTCAGAGGCAGAGTGGCACATGGCAGAGGGCAAACGTTCATGGCAGCAGAACACAGCAAAAACAACCAGAGGAAAAGGGAGGAATGGCGGCAAGCAGCCTCTTTCCTTCCCTTACATTGTAAACCACCTACCCCACTCAGAGGGTGTGTAGCTCTCATATAATCTCCATGCCCTTCTCTTCCACAGGCTCAGGATATAGACAAAGTAAGCCTTTTGGCTTCCTGCTGAGTCACTCAGCCAAACCTCTAGACTCCCCAAGTTGACAGAATGTGTCAACCATAACAGTTCGGTAGTACATGTCAGTGAGGAGGAAAGTAACTAAGACAGAGGAGGCACTTGCCTCTTCTGTCTGTCCTCTAACATGTACGGATTATTATGGTTAATACATTGTGTCAATTTGGGAAGTCTAGAGGTCTGGCTGAGTGACTCAGCAGGATGCCAGAGTGCTTACTTTGTACACATCCTGAGCCTGTGGAAGAGGAGGGCATGGAGACTGTCTGAGAGCTACACACCCCCTGGGTGGGAATAGCCTGTTTACAATGTCAGAGAGGGAAAGAGGCTGCTTGCTGCCATTCCTCTTTTTTGAGCTGGTTGTTTTTGTTGTGCTCTGCTTTCATGAACGTTTGGCCTCTGCCATGTGCCACTCTGCC
>PVLD010016289.1:0-45479 GCA_004027595.1 Dinomys branickii | reverse complement strand
TGCTCATCTCGGTTTTGTTTGCTTGCTGCCCCAACTTGGGCTTTGAACCAACTCTACTTTTAAGAAGCCGAGCACCTCTGACAAGCTCAGCCTGGTCTATATTTTCTTTTTTTGTGAGACAGAGTCTCGGTATGTAGTTTAGGCTGGTCTTGAACTCACTATGTAGCCCCAGCTGGCCTCTATCTCATGGCAGTCCACCTGCCTCAGCCTCCCAAGTCCTGGGATTACATGTGTGCATCACCACACCCAACTGGTTTATTGTCTTATCTGGCCATGTGTGGTGACTTTTCACTTCTCTGTGGGCTCTCTCCTTTGCTTTTAGGTCTGTCTCTGAATTGTGCAACCACTGTTAACCCCCTTCTTAGCTCTTCTCAAACCTACATAGTATTGTGTGAAGTATGATGTGTCACTTGATTGTTACAGATATTAAAATTAAAATATGGATAAAAGGAGGCAGTCATGAACAGACCAGGATAGCTTCTCTAAAAAGAAAAAAAAAAACGAAAAGAAAAGAAAACAGGTAGTCCTGGTGGTGCACATCTGTAATCCCATCTCCCTGGAGGCCAGAGCAGGAGGATCACAAATTCAAGCCCAGACTGGGCAACTCAAGGACTTAGTAAGACATTGTTTCCAAAAATAAATAAATAAATAAATAATAAAGGGGGGAAGAGATTAAGCTAGGGATATAACTTAGCACAAAGGCCCCTTTTTCAATCCTCATTAGTGTGGTTTGGGCGATAAAAGAAAAAGATTGAAATGAAAGAACATGATGCTGTCCAGCTCAGTGGCCAGTATGTAAAGTCTTCAGTACTCAATTAGAGAAGGCTGTTGAGATTGGTAGAACTTGTGAAATACTGTTATTCAAGAAATTCTGACAGTGTAGAAAGACACGTCTGTTCTGTTAATGGCATAAGTCATTCATGACATACTCTTTTCCTTATGTATTAAATAATAGTACTGCACAAATGTTAAATTTTCAGAACGTAAAATCACAATGTTTTTGTATCAATTTGTAGCCAACTAAGAAGTTAGAGGGAACATTACTCACAAATGAGTGCACTTACTCTGAGTTCCTAAAGCCACCCTCAGGTTTGATAATTCACTAGAGCTAATGGGACACACTGAAAACTATTATATTCACATTTAAAGCTTATAAAGGAAAATGTATCATTCCTGAGGAAAATCTAGCACATTTAGCATCATGTCACTGAAATGCCCCTTTTGCATCTCTAAGCCTCTTGCCAAGTCAAGGGGACACTATAAGCAGACTGGGACCATATTGTCCAAGCCAGTGTTATCTAAAGGACACTGGGAACCAGGCAAACTAGTGGTATCGTAGAAACTGCCTTCCTGATGGTGTGCTAACTCAGCTGTTCCTTGTGGTGCTGGTCATACAATGGAACAAAGCAGACTAATGATGTCAGTGCTGTGTAGTTTAATCCAGCAGACCTCAGCCTTTTTGACACCAGGAAATGGTTTTGTGGAAGAAAGTTTTTCCACAGACTAGGGGTAGGGAGTGGGAGATGGTTTATTCAGAATATTACATTTACTGTAAACTTTATTATTATTGTTATTACATTATAACATATAGTGAAATAATTATACAACTCACCATAATGCAGAAGCCCTAAACTTGTTCTTCTGCTACTAGACGGTCCATCCAGGGAGTAATGGGAGACAGTGACCCCTGAAATGTGGTGCTTATGTCCGGTCTGCTGTGTAATCACGATTTAGTGCTACCGCTGTGGAAAACCTTGCATCTCAAAGATAGAATGTTTAAATGGAAGCAGGCTTTTTAGTGCTTTTGTAGCAATCTCAGGATATTCCACCTTGACTTTTAATACAGAATTTATGTGTATTTGAAGTTGTCTCAAACATACTTTGAAGGCCGCCATCACTGGTGATCCTCCATTGGTTGATCCTCTTCTAGCGCAAAGTCCATTCGCCTGGCTTTTCCCAATGGGAAATGGCTCCATTCTTTCCCAGTTTGGGGTTGTTTTCTGATTGGGAATTAATGCTCAAACAGTTGAAAGTTGAGGCAGGTGCTCATGCAACAGCTGAAGGAAAGCAGGCTGAGTCTTTTTTGTTGGTACATTTTAGATAAACACACTGATAACACTCATCTCAGGGAGTTTGTACCTGTACCTGGTGTATCCTCCTCCTTCTTCTTTTGCCATCCCGCTTCTCTCTCTCCAACCTTCATCCCTTCCTTATTTGCAAAAGCTTTGTTTCCATTTTTTCCTTCCATTCTTTTTTCTTATCTCTTCTTTTCTCCCTTCCCCTCTCTTGTTCCCATTGAGTTTTGAACATTTTCTTCACATTTCCAAGTATCTGTTATACATTTTAGTCCTTATTTACACTTTCAGTTACTCATACCAGAGAAACAATGTAGTGTCTTATTTCACTTATGAGTATGGTCTCAAAGTGCATTTAGCTAGAAATGTCTCAAGCTTATCCTTCTTTATGGCAGAGTATTACTCCATTGTATTCAAAAAACACATCTTGGGGCTGGGGATATAGCTCAGTGGAATAAGTGCTTACCTGGCAAGCACAAGGTCCTGAGTTCGATCCCTAGTACCACAAAAAAAAATAAAAATGAAAAAAAAAAAACACATCTTCCTTATGCATTCATTGGTTGATGGACATTTGGGTTGTTTCCAAGATTTAGCTACTACAAACTGTGCCACTATAAACATGGCTGTGTATATAACACCATGGTATGGTGCTTTTAGTTTTTTGGGGAAGATACTAAGAAGGTGAAGAGCTGGCTCAAATGATACCTCTAGTTTTAGTTTTTCAAGGAATCCTCATGCTGATTTCCGCAGTAGTTGCACCAGTCTACATTCCCACCAGCAGTGGAGACGGGCTCTGTTTTCTCCACAGCCTCACTAGCATTTGTTATTGGTTGATTGCTTGATAACAGCTGTTCTTTCTGGAGTGAGATGGAATCTCAACGTAGTGACGTTCAACATTTTTTCATATATTTATTTGCTGTTTCTACATTTTCATCTGAGAAGCACTGGTTCATTTCAGATGCCCAATTTTGGATTGGGTCTTTAAATTTGCGGGTGTGATTTTTTTGAGTTCTTTATGTATTCCAGATGTTAGTTCTTGGTCAAAGGAATATTTGGCAAAAAAATTTTTCCCCCTCTGTTGGGCCGTGTCTTCACTCTTCCGGTGGCTTCTTTGCTGTACAAAAGTTTTTTGAAAAGATGAGATCTGAGCTGTTGATTCTTTGTGATAGTTTCTGTGTAATCAGTGTTTTGTTCATAAAGTCTTTGCCTACATCAGTGTCTTCAAGAGTTCTACCTATTCTCTCTTCCAGCAGACTTAGTGTTTCTGATATATTATTTAGATCTTTGATCCATTTCAATTTTAATTTAGTGCAAAGTAAAAGATACAGGTCTAGTTTTAATCTTTGGCATGTGGAAAGCCAGTATTTGCAGCACTATTTATTAAATAGGCTTTCTTCAGTGAAGGTGTTTGGCTCCTTTGTCAAAGATAATATGGTGTCTGAGTATGTTTGGAGTTGTTTCTGAATCTTCTAATCTGCCCAATTGACCCTTGGGTCTTTTTCCCCCCAGTACCATTCTGTTTTATCACGGTAGCTTTGTAAGATAGTTTCAAGTCAGGGATTATGATGCCTCTGTCTGGCCTTTATTGCCTACAGTTACTATTTTAGGTCTCTTCTGGCTCCAAATGAATTTTGGGATTGCCTTCTCTAATTCTGTGAGGGATGCTATTGGTATTTTGATTGGGATTGCATTAAATCTGTATAACAATCTTGGAAGTATAGCCATTTTCACTATATTCATTCTTCCTACCCAAGAGCAGGAGATATCTTTCCATGTTCTGATATCCTCTTTGATCTCCATTTTCAGAGTACTGCAAATTTCAATGTAAAAGTCTTTACGTCCTTTTTTAGAGTGATTCTTAGATATTTCATTTTTTTAGATGCTATTGTGAAAGGTGTGATTTCCCTAATTTCTCTCTCAGTGAGTTTGTTGTTTGTATACAGGAATGCTTTTGATTTTTGAGTGTTGACTTTGTATCCAACTATGCTACTGAACTTCTTTATTAATTCTAGGAGTCTTTTGGTGGGATTTTTTGGGTCTTCTATGTAGAGTATCATGTCATCTGCAAATAATGATAATTTCACTTGTTCCTTTCCTATCATTATTCCTTTTATTTCCTTCTCTTGTCTAATTGCTCTGACTAATGTTTCCAGGAGTATGTTGAATAAAAGTGTAGACAGTGGACATCCTTGTCCTTTTCCTGATTTTAGAGTGAAAGCTTTCAGTTTTTATCCATTTAGTATGATGTTGGCTGTTGGTTTGTCATAGACGGCTATTTTCAGAATGAGGTAAAGATCTCCTATTTCAGTTTCTGTAGGGTTTTTAACATGAATGGATATTGGACTGTGTCAAATGCCTTTTCAGCATCTATTGAGATGATCATACAGATTTTGTCATTGGCTCTGTTAATATGGTATATTACATTTGTTGATTTCCATATGTTGAGCTATCCTTGTATCTCAAATTCCATTTGTTCATGGTGTATAATGCTCTTTTATTTTTTTTTGAGACAGGGTCTCACTTTGTAGTTCAGGGCGGACTTGAACTCACTATGTAGTCCAGGCTGCACTCAAACTCATGGCAATCCTCATGCCTCAGACTTCTGAGTGCTGGGATTATAGGTGAACCTCACCATATCCAACTTTGTATAATGTTCTTGATGATTTGCTGCATTCTGTTTATCAATGTCTTATTGAGGATTTTTGCATCTATGTTCACAAGGGAGATTGGGCTACGGTTCTCTTTTTTTATTGGCTCCTTCTCTGGTTTTGGTATCAGTTTAATACTGCTCCTAGGAATGAATTTGAGAGTATTGCTTTGCTTTTAATTTCATTTAAAAGCTTGAGCAGTATTGACATTAAGTCTAAATTTCTTGTAGAATTCACTTGTGAATCCTTCAGGCCTGGGCTTTTCTTTGTTGGTAGGTTTTAAATTACACCTTCAATTTCACTGAGTAATATTGGTTTATTTAGAATTTTTATATGTTCTCCACTCAGCTTTGGCAATTCATATGTATCTAGGAACCTGTCTATTTCTTCTGTTTTCCATCTGATAAGGATACAGGTTCTCAAAATAGCTATTGATGATGGTCGAGATTTTTGCAGGATGTGTTGTAATTTCACCCTTTTCATTCCTCATTATATGGATTTGAGTCTTTTCTTTCCTTTTTTGAAAAGATTAGCTAAGGTTTTGTCAGTTTTACTTAATTGTCAAAGAGCCAACTCTTCCATTCATTGATTCTTTATATTGTATTCTTAGTCTCCATTGAATTAATTTCTGCTCTGATCTTTATAATTTCTCCTCTCCTACGAGCTTTAGGTTTGACCTACTCTTCTTTTTCCAGAAGTTTGAGGTTCAATATTAGGTTGTTTGTTTGAGCTCACTCTGTTTTTCTGATATTGGCATTCACCATCATAAATTTCCCTCATAGGGCTCCTTTCATTGAGTCCCATAAGTTCTGGTATGTGATATTGGTATTATAATTTAGTTGTAGAAACTGTCTAATTTCTTCTTTAATTTCATCTGTGACCCATTGGTTGTTGAAGAGGGTGTTATTTAATTTATATGTGTTTATGAAGTTCTTATGTTTTCTTTTGCCATTGATTTCCAATTTTGTTGCACTATGGTCTGATGATATGTACAGGATCATTTCAATCACTTTGCATTTACTTAAGCATGTTCTGTAAGCTAGTATGTGGTCTCCTTTGGAGAATGTCCCATGTGCATCTGAGAAGAATGTGTATTCTGATATTGTGAGATGGAAAACTGTAGACATCTACTAAGCCTATTTGTTCATAAGTTTGGTTCAATTTTGATATTCCTTTGTTGATTTTTTTGTCTAGTTGATCTATTGTGACAGTGGGGTATTGAAATCCCCCATGATAATTGTATTAGTCCTTATTTGATTTTTTATGTCTGTTAATGTTTCTTATAAAACAACTATAAAGTTGGATGCACTGCTATTTGGTGTGTATATACTTATGAGTCTTATCTCTTCTTCTTGAATTATTCCTTTTACAAGTATGTAGTGACCTTCTTTGTCTCTCTTAATCAGACTTGGGTTGAAATCCACTTTGTCTAAAAATAGAATAGCTACCCCTACGTTTATCCAGGTTCCTATCCACATGGAATATTGTTTTTCATCCTTTCACTTTCAGTCTATAAATTTTTTGAGTTAAATGTATTTCTTGTATGCAGCATATTGTTGAATCTTGCCTCCAGATCCATTCTTCCAGTCTGTTTGTTTCGATTAGTGAATTGAAACCATTAACATTGGTGATTATAACTGATACGTATTAAATTATCTTTGTCATATTGTTTTCCTGTCCCCCCTCCATTACTTGACTTGCGTGGTGGATTTTTTTTTGTTGGGATTCATGGAGTTTTATTTTTTATTTCTTTATTTATTTATTTTTGCGGTACTGGGGATCGAACTCAGGACCCTGCACTTGCTAGGCAGGCACTTATTCCACTGAGCTGTATCCCCAGCCCTTCATAGAGTTTTAATCCTTGTTATTTCTTTCTAGAGTACCCTTCACAACATTCTGGAGTGCTGGTTTGGTATTCATAAATTTCCTCAGGTGTTCTTTGTCGTGGAAGTATCTTATTTTTCAATCAGTTCTCAAAGATAGTTTTAAGGGGCACATCAATTGTCTTTCTGGGGCTGGAGGCTGTTTTCTTTTAGGGATCGAAATACTTCACTCTAAGCTCTCCTTGAGGCTTTGTGTTGAGAGGTTTGCTGTGATTCTGATGGGCTTTCCTTTATAGGTGATTTGTTTCTTTTCTCTGCTTTTAATATTTTGTTCTTGTGCTGAATTTCTAGAATCTTGATTATTATAAGCCTTGGTACAGATCTTTAAATCAGGATTAATTGGAGGCATTTATATGCCTCACTTATCTGCATGTCAAATTCTTTTTCCCTGCTTAAGAAGCTCTCTTCTCTTCTCTTCTCTTCGCTTCGCTTCGCTTCTCTTCTCTTCTCTTCGCTTCTCTTCTCTTCGCTTCTCTTCGCTTCTCTTCGCTTCTCTTCGCTTCGCTTCTCTTCTCTTCGCTTCGCTTCGCTTCGCTTCGCTTCTCTTTTTTCTTTTCTTTTCCTCTCCTCTCCTCTCTTCTTTTCATTTTTCTATTCTTTTTTGAGACAGGGTATCACTGTTTAATTCATTGGCCCCAAACTCACTATGTAACCCAGGATGGCCTTGAATTCACAGTGATTCTTCTGCCTCATCCTCTTGAGTGCTGAGATTAAGGGCGTGCACCACCACTTGTGGCCCTGCTTGGCAAGTTTTCTGCCATTGCTTCTGTGAACACGTTTTTCATGTCATTTGTTCTATCTCCTGACTTTTCATTGACTGATCAATCTTATGTTATTCTTCTCTGCATTATCTAGCAGCTTTTGGGTTGATTTTTTGTGATTCCTTGATATTTTGAAGAAACTCTTCTTTTCATGATCACTAACCACAATCCTGTCTTTTATTTCAGGGATTCTTCCTTCATATTGGCACATTCTGCTGTGTATCTTTTCAGTGTAATTTTTCATCTCTTAGATATCTGTTTGAATCTGTTTCAAGGATTCCATTTCTTTCCTATGTTGTGCATTCGTGGTTTCCATCATTTTCCTAAGCTCCTTTTTTTTTTATCGGTATCTGCTCTAGATCAATAAGCATGTATTTCATTATGGTCACCATCTCTGTAGTTATCTGAGAAATTATTTCTGATCTGATTTATCTAGAGCTTCATTCGTCTGCTTTGTTACTCCTGCTGCTACCACTCTCAGAGCCCTGGTGGATGGCTTCCGAATTGTTTCACTGTCTTGGTTACTCTTCTCTAATTGTTGAGACAAAATACCTGACATCCAAAATTAAGGAAGGAAAGGTTCATTTGGCTCACAGTTTGTAGAGGTTTCTATCCATAGTCAGCTGGCTCGAGGGCAGGTGGCAGGGCACAGGGACATCACTCTACGGTGGCAGAAGACAGCAAGAGCGGCAAGAGCAAAGGGGGGAAGCAAGCCTCTTCTCCTCCCTCACACTGTATGCCAGCTATCTGGCCGCACGCACAGAATCTCTGTACCCTCCTCTTCCACAAGCTGAGGATGTTTACAAAGTAAGGACCTTGGCCCACTGCTGAACCACTTAGTGGAACTTTACTCAAGTTGACACAATGAACAACATCCTAGAGAGGTAAAAGCATATCTTTTTCACCCCAGGATATAGAACTGCTGAGTTACCTAGTTAAGCTTCTAGACTCAAGTTGACACAGTGTATCAACCATAACATCCACCTCATTGCCTGTTGTATTTCCCTTTGGTGAGCTGGAAGTGTGGGGTTGCCCCTTGCTTAAGTGTCTTCTAACTTTTTTTGCATTAAAAAAATTTAATTCCTGGGTTGATGCCTATAAATTGCTTATGACAAGTAGCTTTATTGCTAGTATTTAGAACTCTTAGGACATGACTACTTCCCAGAAATGTTGTCCAGGTATAGTTGGCTTTTGGATTTTGAGTCTGTTACCAGACCCTATCTCTTCAGTTTATTGGAGATGACAAGTTACTGCCTATTTGGCCTAATCCCTGGTTCTTGGGCCCTGGCCTATAGCATTATTTATTCCCCTTAGGCATTCTCAGTCTTGGCACACAAGGAGGAACAACTGATTAGAACAATTATGTCACCTTGGCTAAAGCAATTCAATCAGTAGTAACAATAGCATCAAACACTGCCTAGAAAATGACAAACTGTGGTAACTGTTAATATTTCACCTTTAACTGTGTGAACTATATTTGTGGGTATATAACAAATCTAAATGAAGTAGAAAATTGTATACATTAAATATGCCCACAGTATGGTGATTTTACCCTCGGGAGAAAATTTGAAAGGGATTATGGGAAAAATACAGAAATAAAAGAAGAAGATATACTAAAAACAAGGCTGGAGGACAAAGGAAGATTATGAGAACTTTTGGGAACTGGTAAAAAAGATAGGAAGTGAACAGAAGGAATAAATTTAAAAAAACAGAACAGAACAACAATAACAAAAAAACTAGAAACAATGTTCATATTCATATGAAAACAAGAACAAACAATCAAGAAAAAAGAAAAGGAAAATAAAAGAAAAAACATAAAAACAAGAAAAGAAATAAAAAGAAGGAAAAAACGTCCATTTCAGTGTCTCTGCTGTCACTGGTAGAAAAAGTGGGCAGATAGAGCCCAGATCCATGTTAATTAATCCCAGTAAATCAGTCATAGCTTTAGAAACTGGTAGTGGAAAAATCCAGCAAGCCTACGCTCTTAGTTCCACTACAGTTCAGTCTGATTTCTGGTTGTGAAGTGGAACCTGATTTGTCCAGCCTGCAGTACTCCACGTGACTCCTGCCAGCTTGAATGTGGCTCCCTGATGGAAGCTTTAGCAATGCAGGTAGCTACTAAAAATGATGTTCCCAGTGTAGTCACATTTGGTTAAGTAGTGACCTTCAGTAATTGTTTCTACTCTTTATGTTCATTTTTTTTCCTTTTAAAAAGTTTAAAGGCTTGCCTTTTAATTCAAGCTGCTTGGTCTGCATGTGGCAAAGTAATTTTCAAGGTTTCATAGCTTCATTGGATAGCCAGCCATGACATATCATACAAAGCAGACTTAGAGAAGGTGAGCCATCTTGCAATCAACCTGTAATTTTAGCAGGAGTCGGTGTTTTCTCTTAAATGCAACTTTCTTTTTGCTGGCAGGCTTAGAGCCTTCAGCTGGCTCATGGGTGGGTGTTCCCCCTTTTCAAAGAAGTTCTCTATACTCATTTACACTGTATCAAATAGATGTATTATTATTATGTATTTGGGGTTTTATTTGCGTTCACTGATTCCCAGCAATAATAAGCAATCTTTTGTATATTTGTTAGACATTTAAATGTCTTTGTTTACAAATTGATTGTTTAGGGTTTGGTGCGCATCATACTCCCACAGGGTTACCTCTGTTTTCTTGCTGATTTTTTAAAAATTTTAAATTTTGTTTGTCTTTTTGAGTCAGGATCTTGCTACACAGTTCAGGCTGGCCTCAAATTCACAGCAATGCTCTTGCCTTGGCCTCCCAAGTGCTCAGATTACAGGCATGTGCCGCAGTTCCCAGCTTCTTACTGATTTTTAAGTATTTATTCATCTGTTTACTTACTGTGGTACTGGGGGTGAACCCAGGGTGGCCTCAAACATTTTTTCCTCCTGCTTCAGCCTCCCAGACTGCTAGGATTACCACACTTGGCTTTTAAAATACCTTTATGAAGTTAGGAAGCTTTTGTAAGCCAGGACTGGTGGTACATGCTTGTAATCCTGATACAAACACTCTTGGGCCAGAAAGTCAGCCTTCCCTCTGACTTGTGACCATCAGTGCAGGACAAGGAGGGTAGCATGTGAGAGGAGCCAGTGGGGTGAAACAGCAGGCTGTGCAAAGCCCAGATGGGGCTCTATATAGGACTTGGTGCAGTCACGGGCTGTCTGTCTGAGGCTGCCATAGAAACTAGGAAAATGATATAGGAACAAATGGAGTAAGAAGACATGGATGGGGCATCCAGAAAGCTGCTGGCTAAAGACTGGGCATAACCCCTCCATCTAGAGGCCAAGATGAGGCCCATATCCAACATTAATCCTATTGCAGGCTTGGTGGGGCTTTGATTTGGACACTACCGCAGAACAGTGGACACCAGAGGAATTTTATTTTTTCTTTGTGTATATCATTTCTTTTTTCTTTCTGGTAATTTTTTCTTATTGTTTAGGTTTATACATATATTTTTGCCTATTTATCTTCTTTGTCTTTTTCCTCAACTATCTTGATCTCATGATATTTTTCATGTGAGTGAACATTGTCTCTCATCTTTCCGGTTAGCTTTGATAATCTTTTGCTTTCTCTTTCATTCTTTTTCTCCTGTCCTTTTCTCCAGTTTTCCAAAGCTTTCATGATCATCCTTTGTCTTCCAGCCACACTGCATCTATTTTTCTCTTCATTCATCTCTCTTTTGTCCCATATACCTCTTAAATTTTCCTACATGTATCTCTCAGTTTGTCCACCTAAATTTCCCCACCACAGGGTAAAATCACTCTACTATGGGGAAACATTGCATATAAGTTTCTGATTTATGTTGCATTTTATTATATAACTGTAGATTTTGCCCTATGATTAAAGGTACCAAATTAAGAGTTTGTCAGTTTCTAGCCTGTGCTTGATACTGTTGTTATTACTAATTGTACCACTTTAGCCAGGATAGCATACCTGTTGAAATCAATTGTTTTCCCTTGTGTGACAACACTGTGATTGTCTGAAGCCATAACCATCACTATGTGATTGTCTGGTACGAAAGCACTGGGTGGTGAGTGAAATAGATGACAACATCTCATCATTAATAAATTGGGAAGGTAGAATCTTGGGACAGGTGCAAAAACCAAAACCCACCTACACACAGAAGACATCTCTGAGGAATAGACATGTCCTAGGGAATCTTTGATACTAGTGATAAAACTATCATAAGACATCAACAAGCATCAACACAGAAAATAAAATAGAAAATAACAAAATGCAGAAGTGTAATGCAACCCCAGACCTCCAGCCCACCTAGGACAATTACAGAGTACAGTGAGATAAAATAAATCAGAAGCCCCCACACTGGAACTTTCTGAAATGATAGCAGCAGAAGTAAAAAAAAATGGATGAGGCTCTCAGGTAAAAAAAGAAATGATGATCAAAATTAAAGATATCTCTAATGAACCTAGAATAGTCACAGATAAAAATATAGGGGTGCTTAGGAAAACAATGGAAATGATGAATGCCCAATGTAGGAAAGAGATAGAAGTCATGAAACAGATCCAAACAGATATCTAGGAGATTAAAATTTCCATTGAAAGTATAAACAAAATATTAAATGAAGGGAAAGATAGAATATGAAATCTAGAAAGCAGGATCGCAGCTAGTGACCACTAAAGGAAAGATATCTTAAAATAATAAGGGAACACGAAAAAATCCAACAATTGCAAGATGCAGCAAAGAAGAGCATAAGATTTATTTGAGTTGATGAGAAAGCCAGAGATAGCACAAATGCCATTAAAAAAACTCTTCAAAGAAATAATGGCAGAAAACTTCCCAAACATGGATGAAGTAGTTGACATACAAATAAGTGAGGCATATAGAACTCCAAATAGGCATGGCCAAAATAACTCTACACCAAGGCATATAATAATTAAGGTTTCAAATCTGGGTATAGTGGCACATGTCTGTAATCCCAGCATATATGAGGCAGTGGCAGGAAGATTGCCTTGAGTTCAAAGGCAACCTGGGCTACATAATGACTTCAAGCACAGCCTGAACAACACAGCAAGACCCTGTCTCAGAAAAGCAAACAAAAAAACCAAATAAACAAAAAAATTCCAGAAATTCAGCACAATAACAAAATATCAAAAGTGGTTAGAGAAAAGAAATAAATGACCTATAAAGTAAAACTCATTAGAATCACAGCAGACTTCACAACACAAACCCTCAAGTCAAGGACAGCTTGGAGTAAAGTATTTCAAGCCCTAAAACAAAACAACCTCCAACCCAGATTGACACATCCTGCAAAAACCATCAAAGTCAAAAAATAAGATACTTTCAAGACAAAGAAAAACTGAAGAAATCCATGACTACCAAACCAGTTATCTGCTCTGAAAGATATTTTTTCTCTATGAGACTGGGTTTTGCTATGTAGCCTAGGCTGGCCTTGAACTTGCAGTGATCCTCCAGCCTCAGCCTCTTGAGTGCTGCAATTACAGGCATGCACCACCATGCCTGGTGGAAGAATAGTTTAGAAAGAGATAAGGAAGACCACAATTCCAAGAACACCAATAGAAAGAAGCCACCAAGTGGGGCAAGCATTTAAACAGAGGGGACAAACAGTACCAACACAGGAAAAAAACATGACAAGGATAAGTCAATACATGTAAGTTATAACATCAATGTAAATGGTCCCAATTCACCAACCAAAAGAAACGTGCTGGCAGAATGGATCAGAAAACAGATCAAACAATTAGCTATATACAAGAAACATTTCACCCAAAAAGAAATTCATAGATCAACAGTCAAATAATGGAAAACAATTGTTCATGCAATAGGAACCTAGACTAAAGCAGGGGTAGCTATTCTATTTGCAAACAATGTGAACTTCAAGCCAAGACTATCAAAAGAGACAAAGAAAGTCACTGCATACTTGTAAAGGGGAAACTCCAAGAAGAGATAACAATCATGAACATAAAGGCACGAAATACTAATGTACCCAACTACATAAAACAAATATTATGGAACATGAAAAATCAAACATTAACACAATTGTAATGGAGATGTTTCAAATTAGCTTCACTGTGCCTTTTATGGTAATCACCCTGCCTACCTCTCATTTTCCTACTGGACGTTATGGTCAAATGGTGTATCAAAAATTTTGATGAATGTAGAATAACTATATTCCTAACATCCACATAATGAAATCTGCCAAGTTGGAATATGTGTGGCATCTATGAATGTAGGCATATACAGATCAGATAGCTAAATTAATTAAGCAAGACCATCACCACAGCCTGGGGATATAGCTCAGTGGAATAAGCACCTGCCTAGCAAGCGCAGGGTCCTGAGTTCGATCCCCGGTACCGCAAAAAAAAAAGAAAGAAAAGACCATCACCACAGGCATGGCCGAAGAATATTTTAGAAGGAGATAAGAAAGACCACAATTCCAAGAACACCAATAGAAAGAAGCCACCAGGTGGGGCAAGCATTTAAACAGAGGGGAAAAACAGAGTGGCCTACATACTATAGACCATGTACTAGCCCATAGAGCATGTATAAGGATTGAAATTATCCCATGCAAATTATCTGACCATAATGCAATGAAAATGGAGATCAATGGCTAAAGAAATCACAAAAAGTCCATAAACACATGGAAAAAATAACACCCTACTGAACAACCCATGGGTCACAGATGAAATTAATGAAGAAATTAAACCGTATCTACAATTAAATGAAAATGCCAATACAGCATACTAGAATGTATGGAGCACAATGAAAGCAGGCCTTATAGGGAAACTTATAGTGGTGAATTCTCACATCAAGAAAACAGAACAAACTCAAACAACCTAATGTTGAACCTCAAACTTTGAGAAAGAAGAATGAATCAAACACAAAGTTCAATTGAGGGAGGAAATATAAAGCAACAGAGCAGAAATTAATGCAATTTAGGCTAAGAGAATAATACAAATAAACAATAAATAAAAGAGTTGTTTTTTTAAAAGATTAAATAAAATTGATAAACCCTTAACTAACTGTTATGGTTGATACATTGTGTCAACTTGGGAAGTCCAGAGGTTTGGCCGAGTGACTCAGCAGGAAGCCAGGGTGCTTACTTTGTACACATCCTGAGCCTGTGGAAAAGGAGGGCATGGAGATTATGTGGGAGCTACCCGCCCCCTGGGTGGGGGTAGGCTGTTTACAATGTAACGGAAGGAAAGAGGCTGCTTGCAGCCATTCCTCCCTTTTGCTAGTTGTTTTTGCTGTGCTCTGCTGCCATGAACGTTTACCCTCTGCCTCTGAACCAGCGAAGTATGGACTGAAACTTCCACAAACTATAAGCTAAATAAACCTTTCCTTCCTCCATTTTGGATGTTGGGTATTTTGTCTCAGTAACAAGAGAAAAGTAACTAAGACACTAACCTGTATCAAAAACAGGAAAGAAAAAGACTCAAATTTATGCAATTAGGAATGAAAAGGGTGACATAACAATGGATCCCATGGAAATCCAGGAGAACCTCAATACCTACTTTGAGGATTTGTACCCCAATTAGATGGAAAACAAAGAAGGAATGAACCGATTACTAGATACATATGAATTACCAAAACTAAATCAAGAAGATATAAAAATGCAAAATAACCCAGTATCAGCTAGTGAAATTGAAAACATAATTAAAAACTTATGAACACAGAAAAACCCAGGTCCTGGTGGATTCACTCCTGAATTCTACAAGAAATTCAGAAAAGATCTAATGCCACTACTGATAAAATTCTCTAATGAAATTGAAGGGGAAGCAATACTCTCAAATTAATTCCTGGAAGCAAGCATTACCCTAATACCAGAACCAGAGAAGGACTCAACCAAAAAAGAGAACTACAGGCCAATCTCCCTAATGAACATAGACACATAATCCTCAGTGAGATACTGGAAAAAAGAATGCAGCAAATCATCAAGAAGATTATTCACCATGACCAAGTAGGATTCATCCTAGGGATGCAAGGGTATTTTAATATATGCAAGTCAAAAATGTACACCATATCAACAGAGCCAAAGGCAAAAATCACATGATCATCTTATTAGACACAGCAAAAACATTTGACAAAGTCCAACACCCATTCATGGTAAGAAAAAAAAACTATAGAAAATTGGAATAGATGGTCTTTATCTCAATCTGATAAAAATTCATCTAGGAGAAACCAACAGTCAGTATCACACCAAATGGACAAAAACTGAAAACTTTCACTCTAAATCAGGGACAAAACAAGGATGTCCACTATCACCACTCCTATTCCATAGAGTTCTGGAAACATTAACCAGAGCAATTAGATAAGACAGAGAAATAAAAGGAATAAGGTTAGAAAAAGAAGAAGTTAAATTATCGTTATTTGTGGATGAAATGATAATCTACATAGAAGATCCAAAAAACTCCATTAAAAGACCTCTAGATTTAAGAACGATATTTAGTCATGTAGCTGGATACAAAGTCAACAATCAAAAACCAATAGCATTTTTCTTCACAAACAACAAACTCACTAAGAGAGATATTAGGGAGACTATACCTTTCATAATACCATAAAAAAATGAAATACTTAGGACTTAATCTAAGAAAGGAAGTAAAAGTTGTATACATTGAAAATGACAATACTCGAAGAGATCAAAGAGGATATCAGAAAATGGGATGATATCCCTTGCTCATGGGTAGGAAGAGCCAACATAGTTGAAATGGACGTACTCCTAAAATTGATACACAGATTTAATGCAATCCCAATCAAAATACCATTAGCATATCTTACATAAGTAGAGAAAATGTTTCTAAAATTAATGTGGAGCCAGAAGAGATGTAGAATAACAAAAACAATCACAGGCAACAAAGGAAAGCCTAGAGGCATCAAAATCCCTGATTTCAAATTATACCACAAAGCTTCTGTGATAAAAACAGCATAGTAGTGGATAAAACAAAAATAAAAACAGGCCCAAGGATCAAATGGATAGACTAGAAGATGCAGAAACAAATTCAAACACTCGCATCCAACTTCTCCTTGACAAAGGGGCCAAACAAGTTGTTGGAAGAAAGCCTCTTTAAGGAATGGTGGTGCAGGCCGGGTCTGGAGGCACACGCCTGTAATCTCAACACTTGAGAGTCTGAGGCAGGAGGATCACTGCAATTTTGAGACCAGCTTGTTCTACAGACAGTTCAAAGCCAGCCTGAACTGCATAATGAGACCTTGTCTCAAGAAGACCAAAAAAAAAAAAAAAAAGTGCTAGATACTGGCTTTCCATACGCCAAAGACTACAACTAGATCTGTGTTTATCACCACACACTAAACTAAAATCAAAATAGATGAAAGATCTAAATATTAAAAGAGAAATACTAGATCTTCTGGAAGGTAGACTACATAGAACTCTTGAAGACACAGGTGTAGGCAAAGATTTCATGAACAAAACCCTGACTGCCTGGTAAGACTACGAAGAATCAACATCTAGGATCTCATCCTATTAAAAACCTTCTGCACCGAAAAAGACATCACTAATAGAGTCAAAAGACAATCCACAGAGTGGGAAAAAATTTTAGCCAGCTGTCCCTTGGATAAAGGACTAATATCTACAGCATATAAACAATTGAAAAAAATCAGACACCCCAATTTAAAGACCCAATGAAAAAATGGGTGTCTGAAACAGATGCTTTTTTAAAAAAGAAGTACACATGGCAAATAAATACATGAAAAAATGTTCAACATCATTGGTCATTTAAGAGATGCAAATTAACACTGAGATTCTATCTCACTCCAGAAAGAATGGTTATTATCAAGAAGTCAGCCAATAACAAATGCTGGAGGAGCTGTGGGAAAAAAGGAACGCTTGTCTGCTGTTGGTAGGAATGTAGACTGGTATAGCCACTGTGGAAATCAGTGTGGAGATATCTCAAAAAACTAGGATTTGACCCAGCTATTCCCCTTCTAGATGTCTTCCCCAAAGAATTAAAACATCACACTACAGTGACGTATGTGCTCCCATGTTTACAGCAGCAGAGTTTGTAATAGCTAAATCTTAGAAACAACCCAAATGCCATAAACCAATGAACAGATTAAAAGGCTGTGGTTTTTTTTAATGCAGAGAAGTACTATTCAGCCATAAAGAAGCATAAGCTGACATTTCTAAGTAAATGGATGCACCTTGAGACTACACTCTTCAGTGAAATAAATTGTACAAAAATGGGTAAATATCACATTGTTTCTCTGCTGTGAGTAACCAAAAGTGTAAATAAGGACCAAAGTGTACAATAGATACTGTGAAATAGGAAGAAATTATTCAAAAGAAATAGGAACTAGGGATGAGGGGAGGGGGAAAGTAAGGGAACAGAAAAAATGAGGAAAGGATAAAATGGAAACAAAGCTTTGTAGATGAGGAGAGAGGGGCTGAAGGGAGCAGAGGGGATTGGGGGGAAAAGGAATCAAGATATATAAGCTACAAATTCTCTGTGATGGATATGATCATTATATATCTAAACTGTACCAATAAACAATAAGAAAGAATTGGGGCGTGGCCCAGCTGGGTGCCCCTGGTTGCTGCCCTTTTGGGAAACGGCTGTCAAGCTATCTTCCAGGGCTTCTGTCTCCTAAAGATTCAGCTTGTGGCTGGATCCACTGCCCAGCTGGTTTATGTGGCTGTTGGTTCCCTGAGGAGTGGACGTCTCTACAGGGCTGCTTCTGGACACAACAACTGTAGTTTTCCTTGGCAAGCAATACAAGAGAAAGAACACCCAAGGTAGGAAGTCCAGTTTACATGTATCCTCATCTCAGAATTGACATCTGTTAGCTGGGCGTGGTGGTAATCTCAACATTCTGGCAGGCTGAGGCAGGAGGACTGAAAATTTGAGCTCAGCTTGGGCAACTTAGTGTCTTAGTGAGACCGTCTCAAAATAAGAAATAAAAAAAGGGCTAGGGGTGTAAATCAGTGAGAAGGTTCTGGACTTAATACCCATCAAATATATATATTTTAATTTTTTTTCTTTTTGAGACAGGGTCTCACTATGCAGGCAGGCCAGCCTTTAACTCACTTTGTAGCCCAGGCTGGCCTTGAACTTGCAGCAATCCCCTTCTAGATGTCTTCCCAAAGGAATTAAAACATCACACTACAGTGACATATGTGCACCCATGTTGACAGCAGCACGGTTTGTAATAGCTACATCTTAGAAACCACCCAACGCCCACCAGCCTCCCGAGTGGCGGGATTACAGGCATGTGCTGCCATGTAATGTACTCCGCGTGTTGGCAGCCAGTGTGTATTTTGCTATCACTTTTTATTTCCTAGAACCAAATCAGTAAGTCTGTGCTGCACTCAAACGGGGATGATGAAATAAAGGCATTGCCCAGTTTGGGAATGGAAACCCCTAAGAACACCCTCATTTCTGACATCAGTAGCAAGTTGCTGAGACCACCTCATATTTCACAGTCTGCTAATATTTACAGAATTCACCAGAAACTGTTATAGTTAGTTAAAGTTTATTAAAAAGAAAGGCTACAGATTAAAATCATCCAAGGGAAGAGGCACACAGGGTGGGGTGCAGGAGCACGCCCAGTGCTAAGCATCCACTTGTCCGCTCCCTGTGCAGTGTGAAGATAGTTCTTACCTCTCCAGACAACAGTGTGTGGTGACACACACAGAGTACTGCCAGTCCAGGAAGCTCTTCTGAGCTTTAGCGTCCAGAAGTTTCACTGGGCCTCAGTCACACGGGCGTGTTTGACTGCTGGTGTGGCTGAATCTCGGTCCCTCCAGAGCTGGAGATTGCACTGCACAGTTTGAAGCCTCCATCAGAAACCACGCTGTTAGCACGGACTGGCTGGCTGGCCAGAGGCCCCCGGGTAAACAAAGACACTCTTATCAGGAGGAGCATTCCAAGAGCTTGGAGAGCACTGCTCAGAAGTGAGTGCAGAGGCCAAGCCTCTCCTTGAGCAAGATGAATCCTGCACAGGCTGACCAGGGAGGCGAGGACCTACAGCGGCTGCTTTGGAGGCTGCCCGGTGCCCGTCCCACTGTGCTTGGTCAGCTTCTCAGGGCCTCATTTGTTGCTTGCTTGATGAGACAGGGTCCTACCTGCAGTCCAGCTGGCCTTGACATTACGATGCTCCTGCCCCCATCTCCAAGTGCCTGGGTAACAGGCGTGTGCAACCATGTTTCAGCCTCTTACACAGGTGACAGCTTCGTGAATCACTTGTCAATAAATAAAATTTTAGGGAAAAAGAAGGCTGAATCACGTGATGAAGACCTAAGGAACTGATGTTTAGGAAGACATATTGTTTTCTTAGTAAGTTAAGAAGAGTCAACATTGAATATCAGAGACAGTGAAACTGAAGCTGAACATGAATCCGCTCAGAACCAAGGCCATGAAGAAGCCATGTACCTGGTAACCATGGAGCCACAGTGCTGATTGCCTTGTGAGGTAGAAACTACTACTAAGGTGAGAATTTGACAAAAAGGAGTCTTAGAGTGAATGGCAGCCCCTCTAAATAAATACAGACGTATAATTAAAATATAAAACATATCTATCCTACTAATATAATAAAGTCACCAAATGTCTTTTAAATGAAGTGATAAGGACTAGAATGAGCTTGTATGTGTGTGTGTGTGTGCACGTGTGTGTCGTGTGTGCATGTGTGTGCGTGTGTGCGTGTGCGTGCGTGCGCGTACATGTGTGTGTGTGTGTGTGTGTGTGTGTGTGTGTGGTATGTGTGGTGTATTATTGAACCCAGGGCCTCATTCATACTAGGCCAGCTCTGCATCCCTGAGCTACATATCGATTATAGAACAGGCTTTTAGCTGAAACCCTGGAATTCTGCATTATGTGGGAGGAAAGTCATGCACTCTGGCCCACAAGGCTTTGAACAAAAGCATTCACAAGTATCCATTTTTCACATAAACAACAAGAGCAATACATTAATATGGTGCCTATGTAATATTGGCATTTTTCAACTCTTCACCTTTATTATTTTATTTTTTAGACAGGAGCTCACTGGCTCGCCCCGACTGGCCCTGCACTTCCCACTGTCCCACTGCAGCGTCTGCACTCCGGGCTTCAGGCACAGGCTACGACGCATGGCTCGTCTTATTCTCACACATTTCAAAGGCTGGGATGCAGCTCAGTGGTGGAGTGCTTGCCTAGCATGCAGGAGGCCGTGGGTTCCATCCCCAGCACACACACACAAAATCCCTCATGGACATTCATTATTTGTTAACATTTTACTTTATTTTTAATCTTTAAGCATTTTAAAAATAATTTATTACTTCATTAACTTTTGATTGAGTTCTTTGGAAGCAATTTGCAGATATTATGGCACTTTACCCTTTAATAACTCAGCACGCCTCTCAGAATAAGGACATTTTCCCACAACTGCATTGCTTCATCATACCTAAGAAAGTAAACAATAACATTCTGTTATCTAATAAAGTGTATATTTAAATTTCTCTGGTTGTCCCCTAAATACCTTTTATATTTGCATTCATCTTTGAGCTTCACAGTTTGTATCTGGGGATCTCCTAAATGCTGCATGGACATCAGGATGCTTTTCCACATGGGAATTCTTCAGACAGCTCTCGCTGAATTGTTCAGTGGCCTAGATGGCCTGAAACTGGTGACTTTCCTGTCTCAGCCCTCAGAGTGCTAGGATTACAGGTGTGCACCACTGTGCTTGGCTTAATTCTGTCTGCAAACATCTAGTACCTGTACGAGGAGTCTGCACACACAAATTATGGGCACAGCTACCCCAAATTACAGGAGGGCACCGGAGCATCTTCACCGACACCTTTCACCAAAAACACCCCTCAGGCTACACGACCAAACAAAAACTTGCTTCGGAAATCAGCACTGAAGAGTAGAAAATCCAGATTTGCTTTCAGCATTGAAGAGCTAGGTACCAACTTGAGAACAGACCAGAACCTAAGGAGGCTTCAGATTGAAGCTATGAGCAGGGATGTGATCACCTTCGTGAACAAAACTGGGAAGCCAGGTGGGGTCACAACAGCTACAGCCCCACTCAGTTACGCACCCTTATTTCTGAGCAACTCCTACCCTGGATTGACTCTGGACAGCAACTTGCTAAGGAAATAGGGGTGCCAGAGTCAAGAGTCCAAACTTGGTTTCAGAATCAAAGATCTAGGTTCCATGTCCAGGATAAACAGGACCTAATGAGCTCTAACAACAAGGTCAGGGCCAAGCTCTCTCACTTGGGTTGAAAGTAACCAACCTGATGGGCTCAGTTTGCACCAGGAGGAACCTCATGCATATCCAGCACCTTCTCATGGTGGAGCCAAGTTTTCTGCTTTCCACCCAAGTGCTTCACCAGGTTCCATAACCAGGAGGCTGGGCACAGTATCTGAAGACTCTTCTTGAATCTGGATTGTCAAAGGTATTGCACTGCTCACTTTTCCGAGTCCAGCAACCCTATTAAGATAAGAATTTATTTACTGCTATCTACTCAGAGCCTCAGCAAACACTCAATAAAACTTTGTTCAGTGTAAAAAAATAATTTGTGTTACTCTTTACTCCCTTTTAAGTTTCAGAACATTTCTCTGACCTCTTAAACAAGTTTACTTATACCATCTGAGTAGGTGGGACAGTTTTCTTGTAGACTGTCCCCTCTTCAGGATGTGTTTGATTGTTTCCCCATTAGTGCAGAAAAATTAAATATTTTAGCCAGAACATATGTTGTATCCTTTGACTGCACAGCATCAGAAAGTGCATAGTATCAGGCTTTCCCACTGTTGTGATGCTGTGTGAACACTTGTGCTATAGACTGAACAAAAATTCATGTGTTAAAGCTCTAATTTCCACATGTGGTGTTTGGACACAGGGCATTGGGAAGCAGTGAGGGCGTGAGGCTGGGGTCCCCAGGATGGATTAGTGCTATCTCTCTGTGTCACTTTCTCCTCACAAGGTGCAATGCCCGACACCCACAGCTCTAAGGAAGAGGGATTTACTTTAGCTCAGGTTGTGGAGCTTTCAGTCCATAGTTGGCTGGCTCCAAGGCAGGCAGCATGGCAGAGGGGCATGGCAGAGGAACAAGGGTTCAAGGCATGGTGACAGGAAGCAGAATGAGGTCAAGGGAAGAGGAAAGGAGATAGACCCTTCCAGGCCACTCCCACAGTGACCCATCTCCTGCAACCAGGCTGTACCACCAAATATCACATTGTGCTATAAACTCTTCAGTGCACTGACGTGCCAGTGAGTATCACCCCCTACGATCTAATCACCTTGCAAGAGCCCTTACCTGTGATGGGATTAGGCTTTGGGGGCATCTAGAGATAAGTCTTAACACATCTAATGTGGGAGTGTGTCTCTCTTCTCTTCTCTTTCCTTTCGTCCTTTTCCTTCCTTCTTCCTTTGTTCCTTTCTCCCTACTCTTCCCCCTCTTTCTTTCTTTCCTTTCTTCTTTCTCTTTCTATGCTTTTTTATTCATTAGGAATTCAACCCAAAGCTTTTGCACTGAGCTACATCCTCAGTCTTTTATTTATTAATTTATTAATTAGTTTATTTAGGTCTTTGAGACAGGATCTTGCTATATGCAGTTCGGGCTGGCCTTGAACTCACTATGTAGCCTAGGCTGGCCTCAGACTTGCAGCAATCCTCCTGCCTCAGCCTCTCAAGTGCTGGGATTACAGGTTTGTGCCACTGTGTTTGGCTTAATTTTTTATTGGAGTTTTAAATTTCCTAAATCACTAAGTTGCCTGGTCTGAGCTTGAATTTGTGATCCTCCTACCTCAGGCTCCCAGAGCACTGGAATTACAGGAATGTGCCACCATGCCTGCTTTGGGATTGTGTCTCTTTTAGGAAGAGACACCAGAGAGCTTGCTTCATAACTAATGTGAGTTTGTGTATGTGTTTCTTGTGTAAGGACACAGCAAAAAAGGTGGATTTCTCCTAGCCAGAAAGACACCTATTGCTAGAAAACTGAATCAGTTAGAATATTTTGTTGGTAGGTGTAGTGTTGGTGCTAGGGACTGAACCCAGGGCTTTGTGCACGCTAAATGCTGGGTCTGGGTCTGCCAACGAACATCATCCCCAGTATGCTCGCTTGCTCCTTCCTTCCCTCCTTCCTTCCTTCCTTCCTTCCTTCCCTCTTTTCTTTCTTTCTTTCTTTCTTTCTTTCTTTCTTTCTTTCTTTCTTTCTTTCTTCTGTTTCCTTCCTTCCATTCTTAGTGGTATTAGGGATTGAGATCAGGACCTTCACACTGAGCTATATCTCCAGCACTTTTTTCAAAAACTTTTGTAAATTTTGAGACAAGTTCTTGCTCAGTATTTAAGTTGCCTAGGCTGGGCTCAAAATTATGATCCTTCTGCCTCAGTCTCCCAGAGTGTTGGGGTTACAAGTGTGTGCCACCATGCCAACTTTCTATTTTCTTTAACTCTAATTTAGTGGCAGACCCTGCTACTAAACCTGGGTGTATGGGAAAAGACACTTCTAGAAATGGCTGGTCACTATGATGAATATTATAAGAACGAACCAATAACTGCCAAATACTCTGCTTCTGACTTCCTGCTTGCTTAACATATAAGCCTGGACCTACCATGGATCAGGGCTTAATGTTTTGGGAATAATCCCAATCAGTGACCACTGATGTAAAATGAGCCTGCCTCCAAATTCGGGGTGTCATTTTGGCGTTTCTGCTTGCCCTTGCAGTTCTAGCACTCAGAGGCTGGAGCATGAGGATTGAATATTTAAGTCCATCCTGGCCAGTTTAATGAATTAGCAAGACTTGTGGTTTAGCTTTAAATGCACCCCCCCCAAGAAAACTACACACACAGGCAAGGAAAGATAGCCTCTTTAATAAATGGTGCTGGGAAAACTGGCTATCAATGTATAGAAATTTGAATCTAGACCTATATCTCTCACCATGTACTAAACTAAAATCAGAATGGATCAAAGAACTGAATATTAAGACAGAAACACTTAGCCTGCTGAAAGATAAAACAAGTAAAACTCTTGAAGACATAGTCACAGGCAGGTTGTTCTAAATGGAACCCAGGTTGCATAGGAAATAACTCCAAGAATCAACAGAGAAGATCATACCAAATTCAAAAGCTTCTGTACAGCAAAGGAAACTTCCTATGAATGGGAAGAAAATTGCCATCTATTCCTCAGAGGACTAGTATTTAAAATATATACATTTTGAGTTTAAAGTATTAAAAAACTTAACCCCCCCAAAATAAAAGACCCCATCAAAAAATTGACAAGTGAAATGAATACACTTCTCAGAAGAAAAATTGCAAATGGTTCATAAATTTATAAAAAAAAGTTCAACATTGCTGGTCATTAGACAAATGCAAATTAAAACACCAAGATTCCATCTCACCCCAAGAAGAATGGCTCTCATCAAGAACTTAAATAATAACAAATGTTATGAAACTGTGGGAAAGAAGGGACTCTTCCACATTGCTGACAGCAATGTGAACCACTACAACAACTACTATGGAAATCACTATGGAGATTCCCAAAAAAAATTAAAGCTAGAATTTCCATTTGACCCAACACTCCCTTTGTGGGAATCTCCCCAAAAGAGTTAGTCATGTTAAGTGACGCATGCATGCCCAGTACAGTTGTAGCAGCACCATCCATAATAGCCTTCTTTTCAAAGCAGCCTATATGTCCATCAGCAGATGAATAGAGCCAGGTATGGAGGCACATGCTTGTAATTCTGGCACTCAGGAGGCTGAGGCAGGATTGCCATGATTTTGAGGCCAGCTTGGGCTACATAATGAGACTCTTTCTCACAAACAAAACAAAATAAAACAACAACAATAACAGCAACAGCCAAACCAGATGGACGGATAGAGAAAGTGTGGTATTTATACATAACAGAGTACTACTGTGCTGTAAAGAAGGATAAAGTTGAGCCATTTGCAGTAAAATGGCTGCATCTTAAGACTATAATGTTAAGTGAAATAAATCAGACACACAAGCTTAAATATTGCATGTTTTCCCTTATATGATGAACCCAAAATATAAGTAAAGAGCAAAAATAAAAGATAGCTAATAGGAAATAGATAGGCCTTTCTTGAATGAGAAGGGGAGCAAGGGACAGAGAGAGCAGGGCCTAATGGCACACACCTGTAATCCTAGCACTTGGGAGGCTGAAGCAGGATGAGCTTCATGAGTTCAAGGCCAGCTTGGGCTACATAGTGAGTTCAAGACCAACCTACTTACACTTTCTCAAAAAATAAATAAATAAATAAATAAAGGGTACTGGGGAGAGGGGAGGGAAAGGGGATGAAAGAAGAGTTGAGATACGCTATTTCCTGTGCCAACCCCCACAAGGAGTGTAATTATCAAGTACTGCAAACATGTACCCAAAAGGCCTATCATTAAAGCCTAAAACATATACAACCCATTTGGAAAGGTCTAAATTTTGAATTAAAGTGGCAAATTGCATCCAATCTCCAAACTGATGAAACATCCTCAAATTTTACTGTAACGGCTTGCCGGTCGTTTTTTATCGTAACTGCTTGGCAGGTCATTTTTTCCTTAATGCCACCGGTTTGTGATTAAAAACTTTAACTTCGGAGTTTAAAAATGGCCCCAGAGGTGCATGTATCTGGAAGATGATTAGATCATCAGAATCTCCACAGTCATCAATAGCTTCATCTTCTGTACGCTCAGCCACTACATTTGCTCTTAGGAGGCGGGGCCTGGTTGGAGGGGGCCCTGGGAGCAAGCCCTGCAGGGGTATACATTCCTTTTGAGACTGGGTCACAGACTAGCTTTGAACTCACTATGTAACCTTGGCCCACCTTGAACCTGTGACAATCCTCCTGCCTCAGCCTTCTGAGTACGGGAATTACAGGCATGCACCACCATGTCTGGGCTAGAAGGGTGTGTTTTTGACCCCAGATGCTTCCTTTTTCTATTGGTGTCCTGATGGCCATGGTCGAACAACTTTTCTTCTGCCATGCCTCTCTGCCATCCTGTGTCTGCCCTGGGATCTGCCAAACATGGACTGAAACTGTGAGCCAGAATCAACCTCTTGGCACTCACAGGAAATCTCAGCCGAAGAGAAGGCAGTCCAGGGGCCCCAGACCCTGAAACTCACCAGAGTTGCGTTCCCCTCCAGCTAACTCTGTGCCCACTCCGCAGCCACTGGCCAACTCCAAGCCCACCCTGTGGTTTGTTTCCCCTCAGTGCAGGGCAGCAGAGCCACTGACTGACCGACTGACCTGATCACAGATAGGAGAGCCACTGACTGACTGACTGACCTGATCTTTGACCCAGTTTTGCAAAGTCAGTGCTGCGGGTGGAAAAGTAAACCCAGAGCATGTCGGTAGCCCCAGAGAGAAACAGACCAGGCCACCAGCTCTACCCCCCAAGAAAGACTCACAATTACCATGAATTGCAAAAGCAGTGTGGCATTTTACTCCAAAAGTTACACCTTCCACGTGGCAGGTTAAAATCTAGGGCAGCACTTGCCATATTGGAGATGGTTTCATCAGGAGCCGTTTGGGGAAAGGGTTCATCGTTTAAGACAGAGCCACAGAACAACAGAAAACCAACTTCACTTCAGTGTTTCCATGGTTACCCCAACACAGGGACCAGGTGAGAGACAGCCACAAGAGACAGCCGTGAAGAGGGCGCAAAGTAGACATAGACACCCTAAGATGTTTAAGCTCTGTCTGGGCCCCACGTTCTGTAGTGAGGAGCCAGGTATGACATGTAGAGCTTTCAAAGGTTGCTGGGTCTGAAAGTGCTAGCGGTCTGCTGCAACCTCCACATCAGTGCCTACACCCAGCGCCGGGGTGCAGCAGGCTGACTGATGTCCCCATCTACCACTGGGGGCAAGGCACGCCTTGACTCAGACGGTGGCCACAGTCTGGGGGGCACAGACAGAGGGCCTCCGAGGCAGGCACAGGGAGCCCCCACGGGCCATGGAATTAGGTGGAGAAAGTTTGATTTGCTGGATTCCAAGATTGTGGGTCATGGAAAGAAGCTGCTCATTCAAAAATACAAAGGAAGGTTTTTTGGATGCAGTTTTTGGTCTTCATTAATTTTGGGCGAGGGTTGGGGTTTATTTTCTTTTAAAAAAATCTTTTAATGTTTTCTTCATTTTGCTCTCTGCTTTTCTTCTTTTCCTTGTTTGTTACATTTATCTAATTCCATTAATTTCCTTCTACTCCTTAGAAGGGTCCTTTATGTCATTTTCTCTCTTCCTTCTTATCTTCCATTGCTTAATTTTGCAAGTTTTACTTCTTTCATTCTCCCTTTTACAACTCCCTCCATCTTTATTAGTATAAAAACCTAAGCTTTACTACTCTTTACGTAGTTAACTCTGTGCTATTACTGGGGAATTCTTTTCTTCTGAGAGTGGAGGTATGGTTATTCCAGTCAGCAGATATTTACTGCATGTCAGTATTTTGTTTTTCTCAGAGTTTATACTATAATTATAGATCTCTTTTTCATGGTGAAGGGTGGCACATTATTTGTTCTCATGGTATACTGATGTCTTTTTCTTTTTTGTTTATTTATTTATTTTTTTATACAGAGACTTACGTAGCTCAGGCTGGCCTTGAGCTCACCATGTAGTCCAGGTTGGTCTTGAACTCGCAGTGATTCTCCTGCCTCAGCCTCACGAGTGTTGGAATTACAACTATGTGCCACCATGCTGGGCCCAGTTTGTCTTTGATAGCTAATAATATTGCTAATTTTGTTATTATTGCCAGGTGGCATACTTATTGTTAGTATTTACTTTTCTCTGTATGCCAACAGCTAGATGGCCTCTGTGTCATTAATAATATTGTGGCCCATTCCCAGAGCGCTGGGTGTTGGGCCAATTACAGTGTATACTCCAGGCCGGGGATGTAGCTCAGTGGCATTCCACCTGCCTGGCAAGCACAAGGTTGTGAGTTTGATTCCTGGTACCAAAACACAAAACAAAACAAAATATAATGTATCCTCCCCTTCTAAGTTAGAGATGATTGGATCCTGGAACAAAAACAAAGGCCTATAGTTAGCCATGTGCAGACTATGTCATTAAAAAGCAGAAACTAACTAAAGATGTCTATATACTAGGAAAAAAGTTTTTCTACTATAATTAACCTGTAAACCTTAGCACACATGAACACACACACACACACACACACACACACACACACACACACAGCAGTGCAGGGGCAAACAGAAACAATACCCAAGATTTGGAGGCAGATTTATTTATGTTGATGGGCACTGACAAGGAATCAATCTTTATAAAAATATCAGGCCCTGATCTCTGGTGGTCTAGGGCTTATATGGAGTTCGAAAGCAGGAAGCATGAAGAAGCAGAGTACTTGGTTTCATTGTTAGGTCTATCTTTTTTTAAAGGGAAGGAACAGCTGGGATGGGGAAAGGAGAAAAGAAGGAAGGGTATACATACAAGATATATATCATATATATATGGATATATACCATATATATCATACATATCACACATATATAATATATCATACATGACAGCTGGGATGATTGTACAGCTGGTTTCTATTGGTTTATTAAAAGAAATAATGCTTAATTGTTTGATCAATCTTGCATGCCTATGTCTGGTAGTCTGAGCAACTACTTTGAAGATAATAATGTGTAGTGCAACAACTATTGTTGGCTTCCTGTCTCTTTGTTTTGAGATTCTGTATCATTTTCATTGTTTTTTGTTGTTTTGTTTTTGCCTTTCTTTTTTTTTTCTCTTTAAAATAAATTTTTAAAAAAAGGAAGCAGAGTACTTGGCTACCATTAATTGGTTCTTACAGTATGCATCATAGTGACTACTTATGTATTGCAGTGACCAGCCATTCTAAAAAAGAAATGTAACCAGAATGGTAACAGGAACCCTAATCTGGGCAACTAACAAAAACTGAAGTATATTGGCTGGCAGGGGGTATTTTCCACTACATTTCCAACCTCTTTTAGTTTCTCAACACATCTTTGTTGGGCACATTGTATGTGATCTTTTGAGATGAATAGGGTAAGCCAATTAATTATACAAGGCCCAACTAGAAGCAGTAACATTAGGGCTGTCAGTGGTTCTAGGATAGGCCCCAATCAAGGTCCCCAAGATTGGAAAGTTTTCCCACCAGGAGTTTGTGGTTTGTTTCCCTTATTATAGAATCTCTTCCTAAGTTGCATTTAGGAAGAGATGTGGTTTTAGGAAGATTTATGATCACTCTAGCAAGGCAGTGAGGGAGTTAATTTGATCTAGGAGAGTGTTTAATGCATCCTGGATGCTTATCAAATCTTGGGGGCCTGGGGATATAGCTCGGCAGCACAGCACCTGCCTGGCAAGTGCAAGGTTGTTAGTTCAATTCCTGGTACCAAAAAAAAATCTTGGTCAAGGGTTTGACTACTTGTAGTTTCTATTTTCTTCAGGCATCCATCCATAGAACTAAGACAAAAACACAGGTAGCAGGAGAGTGAGGAGCAAAACTCAATTTGGATAATACAATATATGCAAGCTGAAGTGGAAGCAAGGGCTGGGATGAGCATCCTGAAAAGACACAGAAGTCGAGGGGAATCATGCATTGAGGTATGGAGCAATCCTGCAGATGGTGTCCTCAAGCTTCAACTGTCCATGGACTTATCAGCATCTGGAGTGACCGGATCAGGGCTTTGAGTGTGTCATCTCTTTAAAGTGAGCTTCAGAGAAGTTGTCTGGTCCATGTAAACTCTCCAGCAATCATCTGGATGGGATCTTTTAACTCTGGAGTGGTGGATCTAAAGCTGGACTTCTGAAACTCTAAGAAATCTAGAGTTAGTTAATATGCCTCTGTTTTATATGCATGTGTAGGGTGGTCTACAGGTATAGCTTGTCTGTTAGCTAAATTTTCATGGAGCTAGTTACAAACTGTTTCTGTGGGGTTATGTTTTTGTTGGAGACCACTGAGAGACCTGTGGTCTGCATCCATCTTGTACTGCTGAAAGATCTGCGGTCGGCATCCATTTTGTAAACTACCAGCCATCTTGAAAGTTAAGTTCCAGTTTCCATATATGGTCAGTTTCCTGTAGTTTCCATGTATGGTTAGTTGCCTGTGACTTCTATATATGGTCAATTTCCTGTTAATTACATAATATCGCCTGATGCTCTGACCACCCTTGCGTGATATCTGGACGTCCCTCTGTTGCCTAGTTACCCGCTGACGTCAATCCCTACTCCCGCTGTATATAAGCCCAAGCTTTTCCCTCAATAAACGAGACTTGATCAGACTCCTGTCTTGTCTCCATTTCTCGTGTCCCTCTTGTCTCTTTTAAATCCCGCTCCCCCTCTAGAGCCTTCGTTGACTACCCGCAGGTCGGGACATGTTTTTAGTCCATCTTTAACAGTTTTCAGGTATCACTGCTATAAATGCAGGCCTGTTGTTGCTGTCAATGATTTAGAGTAGGCCATATCTAGGGATGATTTTTTTTATGGGAGAACCCTATAAACTTCTGTCATCTTCCCAGTGTGGGTAGGGAATGTCTTGGGCCAGCCTATGTAGGTGCACATAAGTACCGATAGATATTTGTAGCACTTATGAGGCTTTATCTCAGTGTTTTTAAAGGGTGATGTTTTAGTCAATCAGATCCATGGAGGAGGTGCAGGCTTCTTGACCAGTTGTTTTGAGTGCAGATTTGATATCACTGGCAGGCAGTGGAGCAGATGCTGGCCATGCATGGGATGTTATGGCTTTTCCTTTGGGGCTCATGATATTTTATTGTTTTGGTGAGCTTCTATGCAGCAGCAGGAAGCAGTACACCCTTTCATTTTCAGCCTGCATAAGGGTCTGTAGTTTAGTTTATTGTGCAGACCATCCCTATGGGAGAGCCTTGGCCAAAGTAACTTTGTCCAAGGTAGCCACAGCATAGTTAGGTTGATTTTATTCCTAATAGAGCTCCTTCCATCCATAAAAAGGGTGTATTCAGCATCTATCAAGGGGTTCATTTTTAATCCTGGTCAGTTTCAGGGCAGTTCATCAGTCAGTGCCAAGCAGTCATGGTCTGATGGGCCCAGCTTGGTGGGAAGGTACATGGCAGGATTACCAGTACAGCAGGTAGCACTTAGACAGTTAGGTCTCCACCTAAGGTGAGCTTGTCAGCTTTCTCAATCAGAAGGACAGTGGCTATTAAAACATGAAGGCTAAGGGTGGTAGAAGCCCTTAGTGACTGGATCCAAGTATTTGCACAGGTAGGGCAGTGAGTTCTCCTATGGACTGACAGTCTGAGGTAGGCATCTTTGAAGCCACATGTTATCATTTATCAACAAACAAGTTGAATTCAAATTACATCTGGAATTCTCAGGGCTGGGGCTGTGGAGAGGGCCTTTTATTTTTTGTTTGCAGATCTGTGCTTTTCCCATGTCAGGTTGTAGCCAGTTTCTGCCAGATATTGCAGCAGAGCTTTTGTGTTTTTCCAGCAGGCAGCTTGGGTGCCATTAATCAGAAGTGCAGTGATATTTTATGCTGGAAAACTAGTGAGGTCATCTGTGAAGGCTTCTCCAAAGATGGTAAAAGTTTTTGAACATCTAGGAAGTTGAGTCCAGGTCAGTTGACTGTTGAGTCCAGAACCAGGGTTTTGGAAGAGGGGCTGGCTGACAGGAGCCAACTGAAGGCAGAAGAAGGCATTCTTTAGGTGTAGGCAGGTGTACCAGCAGGCTGTGGGTGACAGAAGACTGAGGCAATATCAGGTTAATAATTTCCCTTAGTTGTTGTGGGCTGATCAGGTCCACAGTCTCCTGCATGAATGTACTGTGAAGGCTAAATAAAAAGAGGCAAATGGAATGATTTCAGGGCTCCAGGAGGATCAAAGCCCACTCACAGAATTCAAGATTCTCTCGAGGGTAAAACCAAGAACTTCTCTTGGTGGCTCATATTTATTTGGTTAGCAGAAGAAAGGAGGGGAGTACTCGAGAAGGGTGGAATTACTCAAGAACTTCTCCAAGTAAGGTATTAAATTAATCCTTAGTAAGAATTAAGTTAATCCACCCAGGAGGGAGATGCCTGAGGCTATAGTCTTTCTAGTTGAGATTGGATCCAGGTGTCCTTGGCTGTGATCTTGTCTTATCCTTTGAGGCTTTCTGGCTTCATCCACCATTACAGGCTTTAGTTGGGATTAATGACTCATAGAGGCTCACTTACTATGAGTCCATTGCCACTTCCAAACAAGCAGCCTAGGCTTTCGACAGGTTCACAAGTAAACATAAAAAATCAATTGGTTAATTTAAATCCTGGTTGGGGCTGCTTCATAGTGGTCTCCATCAAGGCAACGTATATGGAGGGCAATTGCAGCAGCATTGACAGCTCAGAGATTCTGAATTGGCTTCAGAGGCAGCAGAGATGTATTTCAGCAGTTGGATGGTCTATAAACATTTTGCAGTTTTGAATCCTCTGGATGTATGGTTGCATTATTTTCTTGGGAGACTGTGACAGCAAGCAGGAGGGAACAGAGAAACAGCCCGTCTCAGAGTGACCAAATCTGTTCTGAGCATCCCTGAAAATAGTGGGAGAGTTCCCAAACCCTTGTGTCAATTTATCCTGTCTCAGGATCTTCTTATGGGAGCAACCCACAATCAGACGAAGGCATCTTTTAATTCTAGAAATGTAAACCAAAGGTGGCATGTGGAGGTAGCAGTCCAAGAAGGTGTATGGGTTGGGAACTGCAGAGTGCCAGGTGATGTCTGCATTGTTGACAGCATGGAGATCTTGCACTGGTCACTCATCCCCAGTGGATATTTTTACTGGGAGGAGAGGAGTGTTTCAAGGTGATTAACAATCTGGCAGGATCCTGAACTGTGTTAGGCAGCTGATGTATGGCTGGATACCTGTTCGTGCTTCCTGTGACAGAGGGCATGGGAGCATGGTTGACTGCCAGGCCCAAAGGTGAGTCTTCAACTCACACCTCTGGGAGGAGAGTTTTCAGAATTTTAGGATTGTGGTTATCTGGCTTAGGTTGATGAAGGGTTAAACAAGAGGGAGGCTGACTGGTTTGAGGTCTTTAAATTGAAGGGGTATTCAGGCATATACAGGAACTCATGTTTGGTGAATGCCCCCCTAGCCTGCAAGTTTGTGCCTGGCAGAAAGGGCAAGAAGCAAGAGTCCCGGTTGCCCCAGTGATAGTACTGCGGGATCCTGGTGGCCCAGCTGAAGAAGAACGAAGCCCAGTCTGGCCTGGTATGTACCTTTCGGACTGATGAAAGAGCATTTGACCCATGTTGAAGCTTTTGAGAGTTCTTATCTTTTAATCTGAATGAGCATTTATTTTTTCATGTCCATAGCCCTTATAGCTCACATATTAGTCTTTGGCCAGAGAGTAGAGTGGTCTATCAGACTGGATTTTCTTGTGGGTACCAGGTGCTTTTTGTGCAATGAAGGCTACATCTATCATCTGTGGATTTTCAGGACCCTTAGGGACAAAATGGTATAGATCCTGTAGGCTTCATAGAGTCTCTCATAAAAGCCTGAAAGGTTTTATTAGGCTTCTGGGTAATAGCAGTAAGTTTTGACATATTGTTGGGCTTTTTCCCCAACCCCTGATTCCTTTGACAAGTGCTTTACTAGGTTTGTTTCTTTTTGTTGGCTGGAAAGCTGGCCCAATGAAAGCTACAGTGGCCTCTGTCAAGGTGGAATACTCAGGTCTTGCTCAGGCTCAGAGAACAGCAGTTTGATTTTATTTTAACTCTGTAATCACCAAAAAAACCCTTTAAAAAAATTTTTTTTTGCCTGCAGTCAAGGACTATGGGTTTTGACTAATTAGTTCCCATTTATGACTTTCTGTGTGTGTTGTGTACCCTTGAACAATGGCACAACAGACAAAGGGTGAGTGCCTCTCAGAGAGAGAAAGAGAGAGCATTCAGATGTCCACATGGTCACTTGGCTCTTGGCAACATAGGGACCATCCAGACTAAGTAGAGACATCGATAGTTTCTCCATTTTGTTCTTTATTAGATGTATCTATGCAACTGCAGATTGGAGCCTGGCCAGGCTCTGCATGACTGAAGAGTGAAGTCCAATTCTTGACCATGGAGCACAGACAGAATAGCCTATTGCTTTTGCCATCTGTTACAAACACTCACACAATCATTCAACAGGCACTCAGAGGCTAAAACATTCCCTTCCCCAACCACAGGGAAGCCTAACTAATGAGGTGATGAAGCTCTCCTTCTGCTTGAACTGAGCAGGCACAGACTGAAACTGGTGCCGCCAAGGATCTCACCAGAATCTGGCAGGCAGACAGGCAGACTCTGTTTTCCTCCCTTTTGGGTCTGATGTGAACCACTAGAAAGGGGAGCCAGGAATCTTCCTCCAGACATATGAGGAGACTTAAGAAATCTTGAGACCACACCTTCACTTCAGGACCTGGAGAGGTCTTTATTCCATCCGCAAGGGCCACAACCAGTGACCAAAGAGGTTGGCGTGGTCAGTCCCCTAACCAATGCACCAGATACTACAGCAAACAGAAACACTGAAATGACACCCAGGGTTTAGAGGCGGATTTATTTACATTGATGGACACTGACAAGGAATCAACCCTCACAAAAACATCAGGCCCTGATCTCTGGTGGTCTAGGGCTTATATGGAGTTTGTGAGCAGGAAATATACAGAAGTAGAACACTGGGTTGTTTTTGATCAGTTCTTACAATATGCCTCTTAGTGACCAGCTATGTATCACAGTGACCAACCATTTCTAAGAAACGGAAGTAACAGGAACTGCAACAGGAACTAACAGATATTGAAGTGTATTGTTGGGGGATCATTTTTTGCTACAATAGAAATATGAAAAGAGAAGACAACAAAATGCCTCCAAAAATTCCTAACTCCCATAAAGCTGTTCTACGGGGCTTTAAGAGGAAATAAAAAGCTATACAACTAAATTATTTGAAGTGATAAAAAAGGAAGTAAAACAGCAATAAAGTCTTCAGCAAAATTTAATCACTGTACTACAAAAATGCACTAATAAAAATGCAAACTTCCAGGAATGTGGTGTAGTGAGGAGCAGAGAAAGAGCCTCTCCAAGACTTGGTGTCCAGGCAGTGGAATACAGCAACATGAGGAAGAGAAGGAGGAGGACAGAAGTAGGTCACTGAGACTCAGAAAGGATCAGAAATGAGAACTGAAGCCCACAGGGAGAGCAAAGAGAGGGACCTCAACAGAAGGAAGGAGGACGCAGGCAGCACTTTCTCCCTGTGCCTGGACTCATTGGGTGGGGGGTGGCTTGAAACTGCAGATGGGTGGTGACTGCTGGTGACCCTAGAGGCCTCCACAGACAAGCAAAACAGTGTAGCTGAGAGGTAGACACAGAGGACTGCAGTGGCAAGTGAGCTGCTCTCATTCGGACTTCCCTCAAGAGAGAACAGCTAGCCAGGAGTCACCCTGGAGAGAGGCTGACTGAGTCCAGGACGCCAAGTAGCTGCTGGCTCCACCTAGTGGCTCCCAGCCAAGTCCAAGCCCACAGAGGGTGTGGGAAATTGGCAGGCTGGGCAGATCTGGTTCCAGCCTCATAGCTGTTGGTCAGCCTGAACTTCAGTGCAAACAGAGGTGCAGGCTCACTGGGATTATTCACTAACCGTATGGAGCTGCTGTTGGCTTTCTGAGGCTGATCAAAGCAGATCTGGACTGTCTGCCCATGTTGTCTACCAGTGGTAGCAGAGACAAACATTAAAGTGGACATTTTATTTCTCTCTCTTTTTTTGAGACAGGGTCTTGCTATGTAGTTCAGGCTAGCCTTGAATTCACTATGTAGCCCAAGCTGGCTTTGAACTCTCAGCAATCCTCCTGCCTCAGCTTCCTGAGTGGTAGAATTGCAGGAATGCACCACCAAAACCAACATTTTTTTCTTTTCTTATTTTTTTCTTTGTACCAGGAATTGAACTCAGGACCTTGCACTTGCCAGGCAGGCACTTGTGCTGCTGAGCTATATCCCTGGCCCTTTTTTCTTATTTTCCTTTCTTGTGTTTGTTTGTTTCTTCATTGTTTGTTCTTATTTTTATATGGATGTGAACATTGTTTCTAGTTTTCTTGTTGTTGCTCTGCTTTGTTGTTTTATTTTTTCTTTTCTGTTTACCTCTTATCTTCTTTACTCCTGTCCCAAAGTTTTCATGATTCTCCTTTGTCCTCCAGACTTGATTCTAATCTCTTCCTTTTCTTCTATTTCTCTATTTTTTTCACCTAACCTCTTTTAAATTTTCTCCCCTGAGGGTAAAATTGCTGTCTTGAGGACTTATTTCCTGCATACAGTTTTCTGGTTTTAGGTTTTATTATATAACCACAAATCTAGTACATATGGTTAAAGGTGGCAAATTAATAGTTAGCTCAGTTTATCATTTTCTAGGCTGTGTCAGATGCCGCTGTTACTGCTCATTGACCTTTAGCCACAGTAACATAATTGTCCTTTCTGGTATACCCAGAGTGTGATTGCCTGGGGTCATTAAAAATACTATCGGCCAGTGCCCAAGAACCAGGGGCTGAATCAAGGCAGCAACTTCTCATCCCTAATAAATTGAAGAGGTAGGATCTTGGAATAGACTCAAAAGCCAAAAGCCAGCTACACCTAGAAGACCCCTCTGAGAAATATTCATTTCTGAAATGCTCTGAATATCAGTAATAAAGCTACTCACCATAAACAATTCACAAGCATCAACACAAAAATTAAACTCAGAAAGTACAAACTGATAAGACACTTAAGCAAGCAGCCACCCTAGACATCCAGCTCACCCAACGCAAACCTGGGGAGGCGTGAGGAGGAAAACTTAGGAAGCTTAAGTTCTCTGAAGTAGTAATAGCTAAAGTAATAGAGCAAATGTAATAGGCTCTAGAAAAAGTCAAGTCAGAAGTATTTTCTCAGATAACTACAGAGATAGTGACCATAATGAAACACATGCTACGTGACTCTAGAGCAGATACAGATTTTTAAAAAAGAGCTTAGGAAAATAATGGACAGCATGAACGCTCAGCATAGCAAAGAAATGGAATCCATGAAACAGATTCAAACAGAACCCAAGAGATTAAAAATTCCATTGAAAGTATATGCAGCAGAATGAGCCAATGGAAGGATAGAATCTCAGGTATAGAAGACAGGATTGCAGTTGGTGATCATGAAAAGAAAGCTTTCTTAAAAATATCAAGAGACCATGAAAAATCAACCCAAAAGCTGCTAGATAATGCAAAGAATAACATAATATCGATCAGAGTCAATTATCTCCAGGAGATAGTGCAAATGACATTTAAAAAAACTTCACAGACGTCATGGCGGAAAACTTCCTTGGCAGGGAAAAGGAATTTGACATATGGTTAAGTGAGTCATATAGGGCTCCAATTAGCCATTATCAAAAGAAAATCTACAGCAAGGCATGTAATAGTCAAGATTCCAGAAATTCAACCCAAGAACATAATAAGAAAATCCGTTAAAGGAACAAATCATCTACAAGGGAAAGCCCATCAGAGTCACAGCAGACTTCTCAACACAAAGTCTTAAGAAGTCAAAGAGAGCTTGGAGTGAAGTGTTTCAAGCTCTAAAGGAAAGCAACTTTTAATCTAGATTGCTGTGCTGAGAAAAACTATCTTTCAAAATTGATGGAGAAATAAGATATTTCCATGACAAAGAACACCTGAGAAAATCCACGAACACCAAACAGCATTTCAAAATGTTCTAAAGACATTCTAGAAAAAGAAAACAAGGATTATAACTCCATGACCCAAACAGAATGAATCCACCAGGCAAGGAAAACAATTAAACAGAGGGGAAAAACTAGGAGCCAACAACAGGAAAATAACATGAGAAGGATAAGTCAATACATATCAGTTATAACCATCAGTGTTAATGGTCCTAATTCACCAACCACAAGAAAAACAATGGCAGAATGGATCAAGAAACAAGATTCAACAATATGCTGCATACAAGAGACACATCTAATTAAAAAAGAAATTCATAGGTTAAAAGTGAAAGGATGGAAAATAATACTCCATGTGATAGGAACCTGGAAAAAGGCAGGGGTAGCTATTCTATTTGCAGAGAAAGTGGATTTCAACCCAAGACTGATGAATTGACACAAAGAAGGTCGCTACATCTTTGTAAAGGGAACAATCCAAGAGGAAGAGATTATATATATATATATATATATATATAGTGCCTCCAAGTATATAAAACAAATATTAAAGGACATCAAAAAACAAACAAGCACTAATACAATTTCAGTGGCGTATCTCAATATCCCACTGTCACAAATAAATCAACTAGACAAAAAAAATCAACAATGAAATATTAGAACTGAACCAAACTTTTGAACAAATGGACTTAGTGGATGTTGACAGAGTGTTTCACCCACAACATTATAATATACAGTCTTCTTAGATGCACATGGGACCTTCTCCAAAAGAGACCACATACTAGTTCACAGAACACGCTTAAGTAAATGCAAAGGAATTGAAATTATCCTGTAGTAGAAAATGCCCCTCAGCCAGTCTGTTAGTTTCCCAGGTGATAGTTCCTGTTGCAGTTCTGGTTGCTTCTGCCTCCTAGAAATGGCTGGTCACTGTGATACTTATTGTGAGAACTAATAGAAGACAGCCAAGTACCCTACCTCTGTCCTTCCCTTTTCAGCCCTATGAAAACCTCCCTCCCTGGGCCTTCAAGGCCTCACATTTTGAGGGACAATTGATTCCCCACCAGTCCCTGTCCAATGTTAACAGCCTCCAAGTCCTCGATGTTGTTTTGGCGTTTCTGCTTGCTGTTGCAATCCCATGCATATCATCAGACTGAGGAAAATCAGCCACAGCAAAGCTCTTCCAAGGAAAATGAGCTGAAACCCTTTTCTGTTCTTTTACACCATCCTGATGACAATCCTCCTTAAGGCAGGTCTTCCATGCCCAGAACCATGCTGAACTCAATTCAGCTGGGCATTCCGCATCCAAACTGACAATTAATCCATTAACCACCACAGGCATGTTCTTGCCTCAAGCCCCTTCCTTCTCTCTCTGCTTTCTGATTGTCACAGGTTGGGCACATTTCCACCACCGTGTCCCTCTGCCATCCTGTTTCCACCTTGGAGTCGGCCAACCATGGATTGAAATGGAGACAAAACGAAGCTCTCCCCCTTTAAATTGCGGGTGTCAGATGTTATGTCTCAGTGATCAGAAAGTGACTAAGCCATCTTGCAACTAAAAATTTTAAAAAGGCCGAGAGTACAGCACTATATGAAGGCCCTGGGTTGAGACGTCAATATCACAAAAACAAAAGAACAAAAACCACAGAGGAAGCAGGGAGTGAGACCAGGCAACAGGAAAAGCTAATGAACAGTGTGTTGAATGATTCTATGCACAACCGGCTGTCCTGCTGGACCCTGTCAGACACCACGTGAGTTGCCTCAGAACCCTCCCACTCCTGCTGTCACCCACTAGTTGACAGCTGCCTCCGGAGATGTGAATTCCCCCTCCAGCTTTCCAGGTGTTCCTCAGCAGCCGTACAAGCATCTCTTGGTGGTTCACAGGAGAGCTCTCAGACAGAGGAGAGAACCTCAGGCCCCAGAGTGGGAGCCTGCCAGGGTTCTGGGAAAGGCTGACAGCTGCCACCAAGTCAGGTTGACCGGGTGTTTGTAGCAAGTGTCAGTGCTGTCTGCTTTCCCCTCACTCTCTGTAATTTTGCTATGAACCTCTCATGGAATAGAACTTTAAAAACAAGAATGGCATAATCTTGTAACCTCATTTTCCTTGTGTGCGCGTGTGTGTGTGTGTGTGTGTGTGTGTGTGGTGCTGTGGATCAAACCCACGGTAAGTGTTGTAGGGCTGGGAATATAGCTCAGCGGCACAAGCGACTGCCTGGTAAGACTTACCATGTTGGGCTTGCTTGTGGACAGATTTGTTTTAGGAAGTGATTAGATCATAAGGGTTCTACTTCATCAAATAGATTAATCCATCGACAGGATGATTAGGCTAATACACGTATTGGGAGGTGGAGTCTAATTGGATGAAGCCAGCCCCTGGGGGATTGGCTCCAAAGGATCCGTGCAGACTCTTCCTGGCCCCTTTTTTCTTAGCTGTTTTTCTTTCTCCTCCTTCCTTGCTGCCGTGAAACGAGCAGCCTTCCTCTGCCATACCCTTGGCCTCAGGTTACTAACTCACCAAATGCCTAAAAGCAGTGGATCCCACTGGCCAGAAATGAAAACCTCTGAAACCAGAAGTCAAAGCGAGCCTTTTCTGCTGGTTATGGGTTATATGTAGGCCCCCACCAAAGCCTCATGTGCTCCTAGGGGCTTTGGGGTGACTGGGCCATGGGTGTGTGACTGCTGGGTGTGTGACTGGTGGGTGTGTGACTGATGGGGGTGTCACTGCTGGGTGTGTGACTGGTGGGTGTGTGACTGGTGGGTGTGTGACTGGTGGATGTGTGACTGATGGGTATGTGACTGGTGGGTGTGTGATTGATACATGTGTGTAACTGATGGATGTGCGACTGGTGGGTGTGTGACTGGTGGGTGTGTGACTGATGGGTGTGTGACTGGTGGGTGTGTGACTGATGGGTGTGTGACTGGTGGGTGTGTCACTGATGGGTGTGTGACTGGTGGGTTGTGTGACTGGTGGGTGGTCTGCTGATGGGTCTATAGTTGGTGTGATGTTGGGATTGGGAAGAGAAGCCTGATGGGAAGAGCCGATCAATGTGGGCGTGGCCTGGAGGTTATATGCCCTCATCCTTCCTTCATTCCTTTCTGCTTCCCACTGCCATGCCAGAGCTCTTTCCCCTCTGCCATGCCCCTGTGTCATCTCCCCGTGCCTTGGAGCCAGCCCACTGTGGACTGACAGCCTGCAAACTGTGAGCCGACACCCTTTTATACTGTGGGCACTGAGTATTTGTCTCAGTGATGAAGAAAGTACAACACTCCTTTAAGGGATAAGGGTAAGAGCAAAACATCTCTAGCCAGGCGTGATGGCACACACCTGTAATCCCAGCGCTCTGGAGACTGAGACAGGAGGATCACAACACAGAGGTCCAGCCCTATCTCAAAAAAAAAATCTCTAAAACATTCCTTTGTATATTGCTTTGACTTTTGAAACATGTAATTGTCTCAGGTACTTAAAAAATGAACTAAGTTGGTGGCACACACCTCTTATCCTAGCTACTCAGGAGTCTCAAGGAGGAAGATGAAAGATTCAAGGCCAATCTAGGCAATTTAGTAAGATTCTGTCTCAAAAAAAAAAAAAAAAAGAAAGAAAGAAAGTGAAAAGAAAAGTTGTGAGGCCATAGTTCAGCATGCCCTGGGTTCCTTCCCCAGTACAGCCATCAACCAACCAGTCAGTCAGTTAGAGAAGAGGCACGGCTCAGTGTCGGTGCTGCCTCGCAGCCACAGAGGCGTGTGCTCAGTCCCATGCACTACAAAAAATAAATACAATTAGAAAGATTAAAGTGATACTGAATTCTGTTTATTTACTGGGAAATATTTCATATTAAATACAAATAGAATACATAACATGATTCAATGAGGAATATCTACTTAAAAAAATATTAGGGACTCGGGGTCTAGCTCAGTGATCGAGCTCTTGCCTATCATTCGTGAGCTGCTAGAGTTGACTCTTAGCACCATGTGTACACATCAAAGGTATGTACCGAAATGCTCATAGTAGTCGTCTCTGGTGACTGAATTCTTATGTGAAAAAGAAATGTTTTTGAGGGGTTTGTAGTAGCCCTTTGCACTGCACTACATTCCCAACCCTTATTTATTTATTTCTTTATTCTTTTCTTTTTGCAGCACTGAGAATCTTCACACTAAGCTGCATCTGCTGCTGTGTTTTTCTATCTTTTTGCAACAGGTCTTGTTAAATCACTAAGTTGCCCAGACTGAGCTCAAACTTGCGATCCTTCCATCTCAGCCTCCAGAGCACTGGGATTACAAGAATGTGCTTGTCTAATAGAATGCTGGTTACACATAGAAAAATACAAGGGATAAAGGTGAGAGGGAGGAGAGGGAAAGGAAAGTAAAAAGAAGTAAGGTATGTTATGTACGTGACCACTCCCCAAACGAATGTAACCATTACATACTGCAAACAAGTACTAATTAAAAAAATTTTTAAGGCCAAGTGTGGTGGCACACGCCTGTAATCCCAGCACTCTGGAGGCTGAGGCAGGAGGATCATTCTGAATTCGAGACCAGCCTGGTCTACAAAGTGAGTTCAAGGCCAGCCTGAACTGCATAATGAGACCCTGTCTCAAAAAGCCAAGAACAACAACAACAAAAAACCTTTTAAAGCAAGTTATGAAACTAAAAAAGTCTCATTAGCCAGAACTGAGTCACACTTTGCAACAAGAGAATTGAGGAATACACTTCTCTGTTAGAGGAAGGCGAGGAAAACAGTTTAAAAGGCAGGCTGAGTGAACCAATCAGCTGTTACTTTAATTTGAACACATGCAAATGACAAGGGTCTAAAGAGCTAGCAATGGCATTTTTCAAAGTTGTCCAAGTATTTGTAATAAAATCAGCCTGTTTGTAATGCACAGCCAGATAAAAAGAAAATTGGATATACCTTGTAAAATGGGTTGAAATTATTGCACTATGTGTCTCCAAAGCTTGTACAAATCAATCTCTCTCTAGCTATGTAGCTATCTATATGATTCATGTTTTAATTTATATCGACTAACATCTGTAGTCAGTTAAGTCCAGCTAAGCCGCTTTTCCCTCTTGAGCATGGCAAAATCATACAATATATACAGGATGATAACATGTCCTGGTATTCCCAGGACAGAGGATTGAAAGTTCAAGGACAGTTTGGGTTACATACATAGCGAGTTCAAGGCTAACCTGAATTAAATAATAAGACTGTGTTTCAGAAAACTACTCAGGTGTGATGGTACATGCCTGTAATTCCAGCACTCTCTCTGGGTAGCTGGGTCAGGGGACCACTTTCAGTCCAGCCTGGGCAATTTAGTGATATATCAAGAGACCTTGTCTCAAAATTTTAAAAAATACATATATTTTTTAAGGGCTGGAAGTGTAGCTCTGTGTGAAGGCCCTGGGTTCGTTCCCAAGTACTACAAACAAACTAAACAGAGTCTCTTTTCTCAACTGGACATGATAGCAAGGGCCTGTCATCTCAGTTATGCTGGAGGCTGAGGCAGAAAGACCCCTTGAGCCCAGAGTTAAGGCCAGCCTAGGCAATACAATGAGACCTCATCTCAAAAAGAGTTTACTTTACCAAAATGAATAAATCACACTTGTATGTGAAGCCTTCTAGGATTTCTCTGGTACTCTAACAGAAGTTTAGCAGGCCCCTTTCAGTTTGAGATTTCCTTATAGCCATAAAAAGTCACAATTTCTGTGGCCTGAGAAATTTTAATTCCTTTTTTCTTGTCTTTCAACTTTGATACTAATTTCTTTCATTTTTGTTAAGAACAGTTTACTGAATTTCCTATAATTTAGGTACAGTTGGGAATAGGTGTTGGATGACAGTAAATAACTTCCAATAATATAAACAGAACAGTGCCTTGTAGCTGTTGAGAGGCTAAGGAGATGATCTCAAGTTCAAGACAGCGTGGGCTGTCAGCAACTTTTGGGCCAGCGTGAACTACACAGCACACTCCTATCTCAAAACAACAACAATAATAAAAATAAAACAAAATAAAAGAGGGGAAACTTTAGGCCTCCCATAAATCCAGAAGGCATCGTATCAATCTCTTTTATCAAACTCTGCTGCAACACACAGTTCATTTGGACGTACAAATCATGCACACTATTTAACAACAGTAACATAAATGTTCTCATACCTTTGGGTGCTTTCCAGTTATTTCCTTAGAAATCTATGTCTGTTTATTTTCTTTAACAAACACATTTTTATACATAATAATAATGTGTTGCACCTCTTAACTTCTGGAGTATGGAAACTCATTTTCTCACACCCGTAACAATAATCAGCAGTGTCTTCTGTGACCATCTTATCTGTGCAAATGGCATCATACTTGCAAGGGTGCTGCTGTGCCAGGCTTTATTTGGATCTTTTTTTATTCCAATGTTTCTTAAAACATTTTTCATATATATATTTCATATATATAATGGTCACTTGTTTCATTTTTCTCTAATTGATTAGTCATGCTCTTGGTCCATTTTATATTGAATGCCTTTTCTTCTTGATTGTAAAGAGCTCTTCTTTGGTTTTTTTGAGACAGGGTTTCTCTGTGTAGCTCAAGTTGAACCCATTATAGTATGTAAACCAGGCTGGCCTCAGCTCAAGATTCTCCTGCCTCAGCCTCATGAGTATTAAGAGTGTAGGCATGTGCCACCATGCCCAGTTTAGAAAGTTTTTTTGATACTAGTGTACCTGGGATGATCTGGTCCATGTACTTGAGAAAAAGTAATATCTCTTAATTTTCCTTATTGCTGTGTAAGATGTCCACACTCCCTATCAGAAACCCTTAACCCACTTGTAGTTCCCCTGCTCTCCGCTGGTGGTCCAAGAACCCTGGTGGGGGAGGGCTCACATAGCCCAACAAGAAACAGTGCCAAATACAGAGAGCACTAAAACCGGAGTCTGCTCAGTCCTCCTTTACTGCTGGGCTGTCTGCTTAACTCTAGACCTTGGTTGAGTAGAAACTGAGGTCTTGGTCTCCTTTTTCCTATGAGGTAGAAGGTAAACATCCATCTCCTCCTCCTGAGTGACTAAGCCAAGCGGTTAAGCAGTTTTTGCTAACCAAGAGAGAAAAGAGAAACACGTCCTGTGGTAGCGCAGGCCAAGGCCCTCTGGGTTCAATCCCCAGCAGGAACAGGGACAGGGCGAGAGAACGCAGAAAAGATTTTCTTAGCATCTTCTTGCAGGGCAATGTATGCCTTCACAATCACATTTGCATAACCAAAACAATCTCCATTGACTCTAAAGAACACAAAAGATCAGCTTCACCTGATGAATATTTTAAAAATAAAACATGTTGTTATGGTTTGTGTCTGCGTGTCACCCCAAAGCTTCATGCTGTCATGGGGCAGGCTGCTAGCGTTTATGACTGATTCATGGGTGTGAGTGCTACACCCGCCCTGGGGCGGGTAGTTTGCATACGGTATGAGGGAGGGAAAGAGCCTTGCTCTCTGCCACTCCTCCCTTTTGCTCTTGCTGACTTTGTTGTCCTCCGCTGCCATGAGCTGTTGTCCTCTGCCATGCGCCACTCTGCCTTGGGAGCCAACCGAGTATGGAC